>VZTD01005133.1:820534-833573 GCA_013397725.1 Rhagologus leucostigma
TCTTTTCTCTTTCCTTCTCTTTACCTCTCTACTATCAAATAAAATACATCAATTTTTTGGCATCAACATTTAATCTCGTTTGGTTTTAATCTCATTTCTGGGAATATTTTGAACCTTCTAAATTCCTTCTGGTTTGTGCACAGAAACTTAGTTTTCTTTGCTCTTCTGGGTATAAACTGGATCGTAACAGCCCCTAAGCCATTATTGTTTCTTCATTTCAGTGCCTTCTCAAGAGCTGCTCTGCCACAATATGGCTAGGAAGTAGGAAAAGAGAGGAAATGTCATGCTTCTTGAACATATGGAATGCAAAAAACTTTGACAAAAATATAAATACAATTTATGGAATTGTTATTTTAAGCATCCCCTTAAAACTTTAAGAGGCATAATGGTTATTTTCACAGATAAATTTTTGCATTATACAGCTTATTTTTGAATAACCAGTTTATATAGCAGTCTCTTCTATTTCAATTGCAGTGATCCCTGTAACTATTTGCTCACAGGAAATGGTTCCCAGTTGAGATTACCCTACTTATGCTTTGCTGTAACATACATGTTACCATAAGAATAAAAAAAATTTTATTCACTGTCATTGTTATGTACTATAATGCTGTTCTAAAATCTGTGTTCTTTTCTTAGCATTTCAAGTCGATCACTTGTACTTTCAGTTTGTCTTTAAAAAAGATACTGGCATTAAACAAATGTGTATATTGCATTTGGTCTTCTAAAACTGGGAGGAGCTGTTGACTCCCTTGAAGGCAGAGAGGCCCTGCAGAGAGACCTCGACAAATTAGAGGACTGGGCAGTCGCCAACCGTATGAAGTTCAACAAGGGAAATCATCAGATTCCTCACCTGGGATGGGGCAACCCTGGATGTATGGACAGACTGAGGAATGAGATGCTGGAAAGCAGCACCATGGAAAGGGACCTGGGGGTCCTGGTCAACAGAAAGCTGAATATGAGTCAGCAGTGCCCTGGCAGCCAGGAGGGCCAAGCATGTCCTGGGAGGCATCAGGCACAGCATCGCCAGCCAGGCAAGGGAGGGGGCTGTCCTGCTCTGCTCTGCACTGGGGCAGCCTCACCTTGAGTCCTGTGTGCAGTTTTGGGCACCACAGGAAAGATAAAGAGCTCTTAGAGAGCATCCAAAGGCAGGCCACGAAGATGGTGAAGGGCCTTAGGAGAAGCAGTACGAGGAGTGGCTGAGGTCACTTGGTCTGTTGAGCCTGGAGAAGAGGAGACTGAGGGGGGACCTCTCTGTGGTACTCAGTGACAGGACCTGAGGGAATGGCCTGAAGCTGTGCAAGGAAAGGTTTAGGTTGGATATTAGAAAAAAGTTCTTCACCCAGAGTGTGCCAGAGCACTGAAACAGGCTCCCAGGGAAGTGGTCGCAGCACCAGCCTGACAGAGTTCAAGAAGCGTTTGGACAATGCTTTCAGGCACATGCTGTGACTCTTGGGGATGGTGCTGTGCTGAGCCAGGAATTGGATTTGATGGTCCTTGTGGATCCCTTCCAACTCAGCACATTCTATGATTCTGTGTTTCTGTGATTCTATGATTCTTTTTACTGAGATAATTTTACTGAGATGGAAGACTTTGAAGTGTTGTCAATTTTACCAAAAGTATCTTACAGCATGTAATTATCATTTCTTAGTGGTCTTTTTGGTATTAAACAAAAAATGGGATTTATTTAGGTTTTTAACTAGTTTTGGTTTTTTTTTCATTATTTAATATTGCATAATTCTTTTTTCTTTTATTTATCTAATGTAATAGATGTGACAAAGAAAAATTCAGCGACATTCATTACAGAGAAAGACTTGGATTTTTTTTATTCCATGCTTATTTTGGGAAATGGATACCTATTTATTAGAGTTATTTAGACAGTTAGGCTGTTAACATGTAAATTTTCTACAAGAATGTTCTCTTGGTGATGCATGTACAATAACAGAAACAAAAAAGGGCCTAATAAAATGAGATTAGGCAAAAGTAATGAAAATCACTCCATTGTTCTTACATACTGATCTCTTTGAGTTTTTCACTTCTTGTAAACATATCTTGGACTACTCTTTCTTCTTCTGGGACTCTTTTCAAGTCCAAGTACAGTTCCAAGGAAAATAAGTAAAGAAGTCTGTTTAGTTTCCATCATACTTGGCAAGTGAAAATTCTGGATAACTGAAGGCCTGAACCAGAATAACAGCTGTTTCACTCAGTTTTCTCTTTTCCTTAGAATACAATTTATATTTCAAGGACATAAACAAAAAACTCAAAAAATTAAATGCAGCAGCTGGTTTGGTTTGGTTTTTTTATTATGAAGAAATGGCTTCATAGAATCATTTAGGTTGCAAAAGGCTTTTCAGACCACCAAGTTCAACTATTAACCCAGCTCTGCCAAGTCCACCACTAAACCATGTCCTTAAGCGCCACATCTACAAGTGTTTAAAATACCTCCAGTGATGGTGACTCAACCACATCTCTGGGCAGCCTGTTCCAATGCTTGACTACACTTTCCGTGAAAATATTTTTTCCTAATATCCAATCTAAACCTTCCCTGGCTCAACTTGAAGTAATTTTCTCTTGTAGATGAGATATTAGTCAATATTTCCACAAGATTTAACTAATTCTCAAAGAAAAAGGAAAAAAGAAAAATAACACAATAAGATCATGGACCAGTAAAACTATGACACTAGCTATCTCAAAGTCCTTAAACAAGTGGTAGCCCTGGTAGCTCTGCACAAACTGCAGTGTCCCACTGGACTGCTAAGGAATACAATGTTAAGAACAGAAATGCACTTTGTTTTTGTTTTTATAATGAGAACAATTCTAAATGAGATACACAGATTGATTTTGCTGTGCTGGTCACTGTGAAGATTATTGCATTTTGACTAAATCAAAACATGATTTCTGCATAAGCTGAGAAGAAGAGTAATTTAACAGTCTAAATATGTTTTGAATGAACTCAATAGTTGTATTGTAATTGCTGTTAAGACTGTGGTACTAAACTGTTTAGACTGCACCTCATTTTGCATGAAGCTGTATTCAAACACCATAAACACAACAAGAAAAACTAAACAGCCCACAAGTGTATATATGGCATGTGTAAGTCCTTAGAGAAGAGAGCTTTTATCTTTTATTGTCATACAGCAGAGTACTAGATTGCCTTTTGTCTTGACTATGCCAACCACTCTGCCTCTCATTTGATTTTCCTCATGCTATTATGATGGAATGTGAACCCAGACTTCCTTGTTTTACTGCTTTTAAGTACTAGTCTCAGACACTAATATCTGCTTCTGTTGTTCTAGCCTTTAATTTAGTCTACTGTACAGGAAGTGGCCTATTTAATGTCCTCTCCCTTTTAGTTGGCTAAAACTAGCTTGAAATTTCTAAAAGGAAACAGCTGCCCTTTGGTAAAACACAAAAATCACTGGATACACTTCCCCATCCTTCCTGGGTCTGAGGACGAGAATGTGTTGCTAAACCAGAAACAGACATTTATTGTGCTAGCAGGTGGCTATGCCACAACCTTTCTTCCATGCAAGATCTACATTTCATCTTTGTCAAAGACTTGATTTCATTCATGAAAGACAAAATCTTGGCACCACTGACCTCGCAAGTTAAAATTCTTAAAGTTTCTGGGAAAAAAAAATTAAAATTGAAGTGAAAGGTCATAAAATGTAGTCCAGATTTTGATTCTCCTGTAGTCTTCTCCCTGGCTTGCCCAGATTGCACAGTATAATTTCCAGAAAAATTTGTTCTCGTCTTCCTTGAGAGCCAAGGTGCATAACAGAAAACTGAAGCAATGTAAAAGTGAGCTGACAGGCCCAGTATCTCTAATGTTTATAGAGAGACCAGAGCCTCTGGCAGTAACTACTGACCTGTCCCATATTATTTCTTAGCTTTGCTATTGGGATGCCAGCTGCAGTCAGATCAGGTATTCTTAGACATTTTGTTGCTTGTTTTACACGCTGTTATCACCACTTTCAATGTAATTATCAGAATGAGAAGTTCTTGCAAGTGGGGATTGAGATGAAGGTGAAAGTTCCCTTTGGGTGCCAGTAACACGAGCCAATGCAGAACGTGTTTTTGAGAGAGCATGTTATGGGGAGGAAAAACCTTCCAGTGCTGCCCCCTCACCTGTGGTTTGTAACTGCATTGGGTGGCACATAACCAAGATGGTCGAGCTGAGCTGTGCATTCATTATGATTTCTTTTAAAGACAGGACTCATCCTATTACACCTGGTTTGTTAAAATTGTTCTGATTCTTCTGTATGCAGAATATCCTTCTGAGACCTTTACAACATGTGGCCATGTTTCTGTCAAACAAGATTTCCTGAAATAAAAGGTATCAGTTTTCTAGGAAATATGTTGGCCTCTTGCCTACTCATTCTCAGCAACAAAGCATGCTACTGTTAGTGTCCTGGCTATCTGAGATCTTCTCTCTCCCAGCAAGTGTTGCTCATCTGAGCTGAGTCAGTATTTTACTGCCTAGGTATAATATCTGAGAGCGGTAACAATGTGCTTCTTTTAAACAAAATTGCATATCTACTCCATTTTCATCTTTAACCACATTTTGACAAATTATAATAATATCCTCATACACAGGATGACTTTCTTTTTATTTCTAACCTAATATCAGTGTCAAATTTCATACAACCAGAATCCAAGGAAGCAAGTTGTCTCTACCTATATCTGTAATTCTCAGTCAGCTGCTGATAATTCAGTAAGGATATTAAGAATAGTTTCTAATGCAAATTCAGAGTTATATATTGAATGTTCATATCTGACTGTACTTTACTGTTGGATTGGATGTTGATACTTGCTTCCCTGCTTGGCCTATTAATGGTGTGGTCTGCTGGACTGTGGGCAGGGAGGACACCATATCTCTTACCATTGCACAGCTTTCTCCAGCACTTCTGTCACTGGCCTGAAGAGTTGAAGAGATGCTGGGATGTGATGGAAAGGCAGGAGTTCCCTACACTTCTTTTTAGCATGTGGACACAATGAGATATTGGTGATGCAAATTGCCTTGGACCCCGCAGTAAATTTCATTTTCTGGATGAATAAATATCAGATTCTTTTCTATGACTGTCTTTTTCCCTTAAGAGGCTGGCACAATTCTCTAAGAGACCTTTAGTTCTAGTCTTTTACTCTCCTACAAAAAACCATGGAAACTTACCTTCTCAGCAGAGGTTGGTGAAAATGTACGACTTTTTTTTAACCTTCAACAGGTTTAAGGGTTTTTTCCCATTATTGTTGAAATTAGATCATCAGTGAAACCGCAACAGATAGGTATTTAGAGGACCACCTGTAATAAATTCATTCTGGGGAACAGAAATTATAAATATCAAACATAGCAGGAGATACAGAAATTTTAGAGAATGTCACCAGGTCCCTCCTAACTGTTTGGCTACCAAGGTTTTGCATGTGTCTTTCAATACAGAGTAACTTTTCTCAAGGTAGGTTTACCTTGGTATAGGTCTTTGTGCACAACTGCAGTGCACTGAATACCATCGAAACTTTGTGCTGGATTGGTACTAACTATATTTTTCCAAGGGTGACATTTTTGCTACTGGACTTTTGGACCTTTCTATGTTGAATTATTAGTACAGATGAATATCTATCCACTGTTCATAGCACATCTATCTTGTCTGGATGCTTTGAGCAGTTTAGAAATGTTGATAACTGGAAACAATTTCTCACCAAAGACAAAGCAGAGTATTTAATAATTAAATCTTTGAAAAGAATAACAGAAATATATGGAGAATATTCATAATGCTCAAATTCAGACACCTAATTCAGTCACTTGAACTAGCCAAGTGGCTACATCTAGTGTAGGAAACAAAACACGGAGAAAGCAAAGACTCAAGGCATAATTGTCTCCATTCCTTAATTCTTAGTTCACACCTGGTATGGTGTAGACCCACTATTCCAGGTAATAGAGGTGATATTTCTTTTAATGCCTGTGTAGACACCTAGGGCTCTCCAGAGTGTGACTCAGGTGATTTAAAATAGAATCACTCTCAACTGTCCAACTGAGATTTCATAGAATCATAGAATTGTTTTGGTTGGAAGGGACTTTAAAGGTCATCTAGTTCCAACCCCACTGCCATGGGGGATTGTTTCTGGGTGCTGAGAAAACTAACCAAGGAATATATTGCAGTAAATAAGCAGCTTTATGCTGGGACGTTTCACCATTCACTGTGGATGTACAATCTTGTGTGCAAACTAGGCAAGGTTTTGACAAGTAAAACAGTAGGATGTTTTGACTTAATTTTTGGGTCTATTTACTTTTCTTCTTGCTTTTAAAAGAATGGAAGTGAAATCAGAGGATCTCACAATTTTATCTCTGAGATACACATTTTTTTTTAAATCAAGTTATTTGTCATTTGTGGCTTCATTGTAACTGTGGACAACTGTGGAAATGCCATGCGGATAATCAGAAAAATGAAAATGAAAACTGTTTTTTGTAAGTTCTTTTCCTTTCTAGCTGGGAAAGTTCAATAGACAAATTTTGTACTATGAAGAGCATCTGTAAAAGATAATTACAAGGACTTTAGGGATAGCTATATATTTTTGTGTGTTTATGTAAAACAGAAAAAGTTCTTACAGGCAACTCAAGTCAATAGCCAAAAATTTAAAGTGAAATTGTGAATAAGCATAACTATAAAGCAGTTAAAACCAGAGATAATTTCTCATCTTGTCTCCAAAGCAGAGTTGAAGTGTTTACTGGAAACTTTATGAAAATGATATCAAAATGTAATGTTGACATTATATCCTAGAGGAGAAATTTAATTAACTGTATTTACACTCAACAGTTTGGAGCCATTGAAACAAATATCAAGATGTCCCTCAGTTCAGTCGGTTGGGCATTTCTGCATGATAGTGTGTAAACTATGCAGGCATCCTTAAAAGGAACTGAAGTTCACATTAAAGTTTTTGTGCCATTACTTAGAGCTATTATGGAAAGTATTCTTCCCCCGTATGTAAATAACCAGCATTGCATCCAGTAGTTCTCAAGGCTGGGCAAGGAATACATCTCTGCTAGCACAATAGCCAAAACACAATTATCTGTCTTCAGGGTGGGCAGAAAGTTGTGAGCAGCAGCTGGAGCATTAGAGGAACTGACAAGTTATGTTTTTATGACCTGCTTGAAACAATCTGTTTCGACATTTCAGGAATTACCACAGCTTCTGGGAAAAGCCAAGCATGTAGTCTGATCCCAACAAGCCAGTACTCTGCGTTGAAGTTTAATTAAGCCACCTACTGAGAAAGCTACCATAGGGGAAGCTCTTCTCTGAGCGTTGTATTTGCAAACCAGTGGAGAGCATCCAGGGAAGACAGCAGTTTCAACACCCAGTATATTTGCCCTAGTTCTTATGAATTACATGCCCCACTTCTTATGAATTATGCATATTGAAAGCTCAGTAAGGAAGAATCTCCACAAAATTGGTCATTATAATGCTGAACTAGTCATAAATCCATAAATAAAGTATATATTTTACCCACCCTACTAGTTTAGTTTTGTAATTGAGTAGTATAGTTAGACCTTAATTAGTCTACAGATTGTGATTACCATGATCTATTTACTTTTTAAGCTTCTTCTGGTTTAGTTTTAATCCATCACTATCAGTGAATTTTCAGAAAGCTTCATGACTTGATGCAGTGTGTCACTCGTGTCCTTAGATAGCATGATATAAGAATGAAAACAGGCACCATGCCAGAGAACAAAGATCATTAGATGGAATTAAAGAATTTGCATGTAGTAGGTGGTAGTTTATATTACATTAGAAAATTAGCTACTCTTAACTTTAACTTATTTTCAAACAATTCAGTTATATTTTCACAGAATTGTTCTTTAAATTTTTGATACAATACATAATGAAGAAATTATCAATGCTTTTTAAATAAACATTGTGATGATGTCAGTGGGACAGTTCCTGCAAGTTAAACTTCCCAAGGCTGGGGCCAGATGTAAAAAGTTTATGTGAGGTTTTTTGAGTGTAAGTACAGCTTGGTGCTCATTGGAACTTGCTAAGATTAGTTTATAGACCATAAAAGGAAGTGATACCTGACTACACTCCTCTTTCTTCTTGCCTCTCTGTCTTTCTTCTTACTTGTTGCTGTTTAGAATCAGTCCCATGTTCTACCTGGTACATGGAAACTGTTTTTTAATTTTGAATGACAATCCATATTGTAGTTTTGAGACATTTCTTTAAAAATATCTTCCTCAACACATTTGTGCTTTATTGCTTCATGTACTTTGTCCTATGCACCACCTTAAAAGGTACAGTGGGTACCTATTTGTTACAGATAGTGCCTTATTTTACCTTACAAGGAATTAATTCTTTTATTCAGGAAAGCTTGACAACTTGCAGATATTTGGATTATTGTCAAATGCCAACATTTTAGGCTTGTTTGTTGTAATCAGCCATTTTCTAAAAGTGGGGGAAATATGAGATATCTATATTGATCTCAGGCTTAATCTTATCCTAACAAAAATCCCAAGGATGTTACAGGAAGCTATTTTCCTATACGAGCTAAATAAATACTTAGAATTCTTCTTTCAATGACATACGCAGCTTACCCCGGGGAAGGCCTGTCTGCCAGAGAGGTTGGAATTTTTAAAAACTTAAATGTCATATATAGAAGTTATGAAACAGATAATGCTTTCCATAGATGAGTTCTGTTGCTTGGCAGTCAAAGGTAGTGATACATTCATCTTTGAAAATTTAGTAATTTAGTAATTTGTGCAGAATACATGAAGAAGGGTAATGAGGTCCTTCAATTTACGGGAAAAATGCTAGCAGGATTTTTTGAAGTACAAAGAAATTCAATGGCCTAGGAGCTCTTTTCTGTGACAGCTTCACTCCTTCGAAAATTGCAATGATATTTCTCTATTTTTCAGTTTAAAAATTAGACTCAACCTCCACTAAAATCACAGGGGAAAAAATATACTGGCTTCCTTGAAGTTGAGAATGACAATTTACTTGTTTATCTGCTACTGAAATGTTCCAGTATTCTTTAACTCTTCCAGATCATAACTCCAAAGAAAATTCATTTAGATCATTGACTGCTCCCCAGAAGTGCCGACATTTAAAAAAAAAGAGAAAAAATTGCAGCAAACACAGCAGAATTAAAAACCTTGAAAATTACTCTTGATTTGAAAATATGGTATAGAAATTACTTATTGTTCATAGTCAAATTTTAAACACATTTACTAAAGAAAAGGCATGAAATAACTGCATAAATGATACACACCTATGTGCAAATGGTAGATTTTAAAATTACATTACTATACTTGCTGTAATTTAGAGATGTTAGCAGAGTATTAGAATGAGATATCAGCTTTAAAACTGTAAGTAACAATCACTTTTATCATTAAAGGGTTTTTTACATTCAAAATTTCATGGCTTCATTAAAAAAAGGATATGCAAGATGTTCACATTGTACACATATGTATATATGATGAAATAGTTAAATAAATAACTAGAACTAATAAGATTAAGAACCTGAAGAATGGAGTATACAGGCATAAGATCCCCAGATTAGTCTGGTCAGACACACATAGGTTCTTAAAAGAAGCTGCCTATAAGCTTAGAAGCTTGAGCAATTGACAGGCAGAACAGGAAAAACAACATAAGACATGAGATAGCTGGGCTCTAAGTCACATTTAAACACCCAATAAATGGATCTTTGCAAAGCTGAACCTTTAGCATCTGCAGGTTTTATCAGACATGCCAGCTGCATGGGATATGAGCACGAGGCCGGCTGCAGGGATCAGAGCAGGGTGCAGGGAGCAGCTCTGACATAGCTGATGTTCAAGGGTCATATGTTCTTCCTGGTTGTACAGTGTGTTGTGGATTTTAGCCACAAAAATGAAACCAATAGACTATAGCAGCTCCTTCAGAGAGTGCAAAGTTCAGGCTGGAAATGCCACAGAGTCCCAGGAGGAAGTATTTATCTATATACAAATAATAGGAAGTGAATCAGTGACCCAATTTTACTTGTTTTGATTTAGTGTATGGGTCCTTCTTCACAGGGTTGCTAGAACAAGATGAGTTTCAGTCACCTGACGAAGATCATCTGTTTGAGAACGTTGATTGGATTAGTTACTTACTTCAAGGTTTCTTACACATGACCCTGGTACACTTTAAGAAATACTCTTTATCCAGTTACAGATTTTACAGCAACAATACTAATCATGAGGAATAGTCTCTTCAAAATTACAAATTTATGCTGAAAGTGCTATAAATATAATTTATGATCACACTTAAAATTAAAATAGCTACTTACTTACACATCAGTTGAATTAGAGGAGAAAGCATGCTTGGGCCTTTTGGTTTTGTTTTTGCCATGTACAAGATTAGGGCAGACTCTTAAGTAAGTTGGATTAGTGTCCTTGTGTAGTCTGCAAATAGGATATCTATAAATAACCTTAACTCTTAGTTTAGTTTGTATTTTTCTATGTTCCAGGATTATGAGAACAGGACCAGAGTGAGAGTATGAGGTGAGCATGAGGTAAACTTTTATATTAGGCAAGAAGAATGATGTGGGGCTGTTTCTTATGAAACTAAATTCATTTCAAGGCCACCTTCTATTCCATAGTTTTTCTCAGGAAGAGGAGAATAGATTATATTAATTTTTATTCCAGTTGACCACTAGCTTATTCTTTAACTCTTCCAAATCACAACTCCAGAGGCTGTTCCCTCTGTCTGGAGCGCACTCTGTCTGAATTTAGAAAATGGAAATAAAGATAAATTCACATATCAAAGAAGGGAAGGTATGATAACAATTGACAAGTAGATCAGATTATTCATTTGTCATAACATCAAAAGAGCTTCAGCTGAAAGTACGGAAGACTGGGAAGGTTAAGGATCATGCACTGTTGGGACTGTTTTGAAATGACAGTCTGAATGTTTGTTTGCTTGTTCAATGAGTTCTGACCTTCAAAATGCTACAGGAATGAAGACATGCAAACGTCAAGAAAAAGTCCCTCCTCAGGAGACTGCCAATGCTAAAAATGGTTATTGTCAATTGTCTGAGTTCTAGCGGAGAAAGGAGAAATACAAGTGTCATCACCAGATCCTTTGACTTTTCTTGATTTTATTAAAATAACGTTGGTTTTTTTAAATCAGAATTTGATGTTTCTTGAAATATATTTGCTTCATACAGGAAGAATTGCCTTGATAGCCTGTTAATTTGATTTTGGATTCCAGAGCTCTTTTGCCATCTCAAAAAGGAAGAAGTAGATGAGGGAAACCCCATGAAAATCTAATTATGCAAGTGTTCACTGAGATCTGCAGCACTTCAGATGTAGTTTGTCTGAACTACTTATGTGAAATATCTGAGTTCCAAGGTTTCAACTATTCCTGTATACATTTTATCTTTTATAAAATTTGCTGGTTAATGCAATTTTAAATGAAAAGTTCAATACTTTTCAGTAGCATGCAAAAAAATGAAAGAAACTATTATTTTTCAGTTATAGATAATAAATAAATGTACTTTAGCCAAAAATAAAATGCAGTTTTGTCTCAGATTTGTCACTCATTCATTTTTAAAGGTGAATGGCATTTATTGGCAGTCTCACAGAAATAAAACAATCAGAAGGAAGAAAATTCCTTAGAAGAAAAGACAAATATGTTGTTCAAAATGGTAGAGTGGAGAAAGTGAAATACAGGAGGAACTAATTCTGAAAGTTACACAGATATCTCTTTACTGCATCTAGAGAAGCTGAAATCTCAGCTCTTAACATTGGTTTATGCTTCAGTCCCAGACAAGTCACTAATTTTTTGTTCTTTTTTTCCTGATCAAAAATGCTGTTCAGAAGTTGCAGAGAGTCAGTGACAATTTGGATGCTCTGGTAAAGCTTTGTACTGCTGATGTGTGCACGAGTGTGAGACTCAGCACCCAGTGACCCTGCTGCCAGACAAACAACACACGAATTAATTTCTCAGTAGTAAAGGTGTCAAGAGTGCAGCTTTCTGCATGTTTTCTGTATGTCTTCTGTTTTCTAAGGGTATATGAGTGGTAACAAAAACAGACCTAAAAGTGACAATTCAGCCTTATCTCATATGGGATTTTTCTGGGCACTCTTTCCTGTGTGTTCGTCCCTCAAAGAAAATTTCTAGAGGGAATTAGCAACATCAGAAAAAATACTCTATTAATTTGAGAATATGAGGATGCAAGTACTGACTTGATCACAGCATTTTTAAAATGCAAAATATAAATGGGAAAACTAACTACAATTAAATCGAGCAAGGACTGACATAAGATCTAGCTGAAAAGAAATTTTACTTTATGATAAAAATGTTTTGAGCTTTTTTTTTTCTTGTCTCTGCTGTCCTTTAATTTTAAAAATGCAATTGAAGCAGAGAAGCTGTTTTTCAAATTATAGTGTGTGATTCCTAGAACTGGCATATTTCTGTTCGTTTGTAGTGTTTAGAGATCACAAGAAGATAATAGAACTGCTTTAGTGATGTTAGACTTTTATGTACACTCTCTTCCTGGTCTGCTAAAAAGTTTTGCTTCTCACCCTGCCTTGGGTACTTATGTTCAGTGACAGTGGTTTGTTGTTGTTGTTGTTGTTGCAGTTACTCAAGGATATTTCAAGTCTCATGTTGCAAGCAGTTTCACAAAGCTTCAAGGTCTGAATAAATAGGTCACTTAAATTCAGGGTTAGTATTTGTTCATTTGTACACTCCTGAGTCACTAAATGGCGAGCTCACAGTCAGTAATTTAAAAAGGAAAAAAGTAATTTCTTTTACCTGTCTGTGGCTTAGTGAGTTAGCAAACAGGATTGAGTAAAAATAGGACAGTTAATCATCTGTAGTACAGACAGCAAAGCTGTTTGTGACTGGGAATGGGTCACTTGTACTCTATCACATCTCAGTCACCCTTTGTTGTGTCCACCTTACAGCAGCAATGGAGCTATTGACCCACTGGTAAAGTCAAACAGGCACACAGAACCCTCCAGACTCTACCATCCCCACCAAATCACAAACTGCTTTCTTCTTGGAGCAGCAGATCACAAATGCAAAATTTGTGGGGG
>VZTD01005133.1:833656-1127309 GCA_013397725.1 Rhagologus leucostigma
GGGGGGGGGGGGGGGATGTGTATGTATCCAAACCCAAACACAATGCAGCAAATCAGAAATGCAATTTAGACGAAACATCTGTAAAGATACAAACAGACTTTTATGGCTGAACCAGTCTCTTGGTTGCTCACAAAAATGGTGATGAGAGAGAAAGATGAAGTAATGACAGTATTTGTGGATTCCTTTCATTTGAAAGAAGATGAGCAGAGCCATAAGTGCCTGTAAAGTAGAAAAGATGCCCAGTATTTTAGATGCTGTGGGCTATCTTCTTGAACTAGTTTCTTTTCAGATGTTCACTTAGTGCCTGATTCGGCCTCACTTGCAGTACACTGAGCAGCATTTTAGGGAAAATGCTGTATTCAGGATGGACATTGGCAATTTATTTTGAGATGAACACTGCACTGTGGACACAGCCTGTGCTAAAGGCTCAGCGTGACTAATGAGTCTCAGGGACACGAAGTATTGTTCTCCCTCCAGAAAATGGGGCATCTCTATTATATGAGGGACAGCTGCCTTTCAACACTGCAACAGCTCGTCACGCAGATTTCTGTACGTAGGTAAATGCAGGCAAGTGTTAGCTCTTCCTCCCTCAGTGTACAGGAGGTGCACCTTATTATCAGGATGATGGAAGGACTGTAGCCTCGAACCCATTCTCCTCCTCTTTTACAGAAGGGGTCTTTGAAGTAGGGATTGTAGACCATGGCTGTCCAATTAACTCTCTCCCGCCATCATCCTCCACAGAAAATTCTGTTTTCTTCTGTCTCCCATATCAATGACTGCGTGGATCATACCACACATTTCCCAAGTCAGTGGTATCATTGTCCGCCTTTAGGAACTTAGCTTGCTAAGGCTTAGTTTATTTTACCACCTTACTGAATATTCAGCAAACACAGGTCACTTGTGAAAACGAAAACAAGATGTTGCTCAAATCCAACTGTTAATGTTGACAAATATTAACAGAAAAAAATACATCATAATTTCAAAACATCTTCTCTGACTTCTGACAAGATTCAGTAGGAAAAGGTTTTTGTGGTATTTTGTAAACATGTGCAGTCTGTATAGCTCAAGAAGGTTATAACAAGTATGGTACACAAAGCTGATTGCAAGTATTACAGTTTCACTATTTGTTCTCCATAGCTCATGCTTCCATCATTTAGAAGCCCAGAACACTAACCTTGACTCCCTAAAAGCAACATTAAACAGTGCAGTAAGCTGTACTGTAACAAATACTAGAGATGTTTCCATTCCCACTGACTGGGAACCCAGTTCCCAGTAACCACATTTATTGTGGTTACTGATACATTCCTTCTTTTCTTCCCATGAGATAATCCATTTGACGTTTTGAAGTGTATATTTACTACATCATTTCTATGCCTCCAATCAAATGGATTTTTATTTTTACTTTCTGTCACAATAGAAACAACTTGAAAAATGAAGACATAGTAAATTATAACTATTGTGTGACTTTAGTAATTTTCTTCATTGTCTCTTGGCCTATTCTGCAGTATGAGATATTTCATCCTCCAGTAAATTTTCAAGCAATTGTTTTGGATACTAAACAAGGAATAAAAAAATTATTGTGCTTTTTTGTTTATTTGTTTTGTTTTTGTTTGGAGAAATGACTGATGAATAAATAGATGAAGAATAGTTCCCGGAAACTGCAGGAGAAATCCATGTATGCAAATCCTAGCTAATAATTGCAGTTCAAGGATATCTTGCAGGCCTATTTTTGGAAAAGGTTCAAAAGTTAGTTAAGAGACACATCTTTGAATATATTGGTATCTTTGAGCATATATGTGGTATCTATTAAACAGCTTGTTCTAATAGCAATTTTCTTTGTAGTAGCCCCACTATGATGTTAGACACACTAAAAAAGAATAAATTCATTATAATCTGAGTTTATAATGGTTATTCATCTTTTACAATCATCCGTCTTTTCTCTAAAACAAAATTCTGAGTCTTTGCCCTGTAGTTTCAGAATACGACCACAAGCACAGTTCAGATCCTTCCAGAACTAAAGTCTAGGGTACATTTTAAATAAAAGATGATTGTGAGCTTTGTCATAAGCTTTTGAGATGACTGCCTTTTTAGATCTTCACGAAGTCCATAAACCGAAGCTGAATGAATAGCTTGTCAGTGTAGAAATAATCTGTATCAAGAAAGTACAGTAGAATAATGATCTAAAAAAATATTAGTTTTAATTCATGCATGAAAGTGACCTGATGGCTCCTAAAAGATGAGCTATGATTAGATTAATTTTCTTTCAAGTAGATTAAAAATGAGGCCTTATAAATGTCTAGTTAATAAATTCATGCTAAAATTATTAACCTGATTAATTGCTCAAATGGGATAGATTATTCCAATTAAGTCTTCAAATATGTTACAGGAAAAAAATAATATCACACCTCATAACAACAATATTCCTTTCTTGAGTTATTTTTTAAGATTCCAGAGTTCATAAAAGCGTAGTGATTATATTTTTTGCTTTCAATTTATATATGCAGATAAAAGGCTACATCCTGTTTCATTTATATGGTCATGTGTGAAACTAACAAACAGTGAGATTGTGGAATTTCCTAATCAAGATCTGAGACTGATACTTCTTGCTATTAAAGAAAAAATCACATATTTTCATCTTTTCCACTTTTTTGTAATTTATGTATCACTCTTCAAGGAAATCAATCTTTTGAAACTGAAAAGACAGTTGTTGATATGAGATTGTTCTTCAAGGAAAGGGTAGCTTTACACTTTTGGCAACTAGTGGTGTTCCATGTGCCCACCCTACCAAGACCAATTACAGGAGATGGCTAAAAAGGCTTTAATTAGGTATGGTGTGATAGGTGCTCACTCCCTGGTTCTTCCTCGTGACAAACTCAACACTGAAGGATGAATTTTCTTTATGCTATTAATTATATATTGGGAACCTAGTAAACACAAGCTGAACTATATTTACAATGACATCTGGGAAAATATTATTATTACTGTATTGGTAAAAAAGGTTGTGATAGGCTGATTAAAATAATGAAGGAAATTCCCTGAAAAACAACTTCCAAGAAAACTCATGTAATTTCAGAGGCAGACAATTGCCTAAATATATGATTATACTTCCTTTCTATAATTTATAAAATCCTTCCACTGAAATGGCTGGAATTAAATGCTGAAAAATGAGGAAAGGCTGAGAGAACTGGGTTTGTTCAGCCTTGTGAAGAGAAGGCTTAGGGAAGATCTTACCACCATGTTCCAGTATTTAAAGGAATACATGTTCCAGTATCTACAAAGAAGATGGAGACTCCCCTTTTACAAGGAGTCACATGGCAAAGACCAGGGGTAAAGGACTACAAATTATTCCTGGGGAGATTTCATTTAGGCACAAGAGGAAAATTTTTCACAATGAGAGCGATCAACAATTGGATCAATCTCCCCAGAGAAGTGGTGGATTCCCCAACACAGGACAGTTTTAAAATTCTTCTGGACAAGGTGCCAGACCAGCTTCTTTAGATCATGCTTTTGCCAAGAACAGTTGGACCAGGTGATACTTGAGGTCCCTTCCAACCTGTTATTCTTTGATTCTGTGACTGAAAGTGTGTGTGGGGAAAAAAAATATTTGTAGACTGTAGTTACAATTCAAATGCTGAGATGCTGGTGACTTTTGGCCATTCTACTGTCTTGGTAACTAGTCTACCTGCAAATTGGTCATGCTAATAATGTTCTTGCTCTTGCAGTTTTTATGCTTTGATATTTTTTTTTATTGATTGAAATCCAGCATTTCCAGATATTATGAAAGAGGCCTGAATATCACAGAAGGTTTCTTTTTTTTCTCTTATACAGCCCCATAATAAAGTTTCTGATTGCATTTCTTTTATTCAAAGTAGGTAGTGCTTCTTTCCTAAGGCAGGACAATGCTTCCATCATGATGGGTTTATGTGGAAGGTACTATTCAACGTAATGATATCACTGTCTAGCTTATGTGTGCTGTTCATTTGCAATTCTTAAACTGTATAGAAAATCGGTATTAATCTGTTGTAAGTCTAACTTAAAAGAGTTAGAATTCATGCAAAATCAAGGGTAAAAAGAGAACATTTTATGGCTCGGATTCCGTCATTAACAACTTTACACCAGTAAATGGAGTAAGTCCTTACATGCGTGGGTCTACTTTGAATATAAACAAGTTGTTCTCAGTGTTGGAAAAGGTGACTGCTCTTCTGCTCCTGTTTTCCTCTCAATGTTTTTATTCAGATAAATTGTGATGGGTTTAATGCCAGAATCATAAGAGAAAGAAACAGAATATCAGACATGTAACTATCTAGAGCAGTCATGGTAGTCATTTGTGTGAATTATTCAAGCCACTGATGGTGTACCACAATGCCTGTTGCTACTGAACTGGAAACAAAACCAATTGTGCACAATATGTATATTAATATGTACAGTGTGAAGAGAAAGCAGATGGCAGGGATGCATAAAACTTTAATGTTCTCCAATCTGTTTACTTATTTTAATCAGCTATCATAATAATCACCCACTGTGTGCTTTGTTTACATGGGGAAGTGCTGGTGTGATCAAGCAGAAGAAAATCTTGAGAAATATGCCAGATCCAAAACTTGGTAATTAGAATCAGAAAGCTACTGTGTGCTACAAAGGATTAGGACAGACCAGAAGACACCATGAAGAGTTAGCATTCACTCAGGACTGCATTCACTCACAACACAGCTGAGGTGAAATCTGCCAGCACAGATTTAGCAGGTGACACGTATGGGGAGATGCTATATTAGCACTGGCCTGTATGGCTCACATTTCTATACCCCTTGAGGTGCTAACACAAGCTTCTTTCCTAGATGTAGCATGTTATTATCTCAGTTCTTATTTCCTTCATAAAGTACTTGGAGATTTCTAGTAAAAACTGCAAGATGTAATCTTCAATATGATTTCTGTGGTTAAAATGTGACTTGAATGGAGAAAGTGGGTTTTTGGAGGATGCTTTCTGATGTACACAAAATTGAATGGGCAATTCCTAATGCAGATGAAAGCATCTGTCTTCCAGTGCTGAAGGTGAAAGGACTATGCTAAAGATTAAGCCCTTCTGAGACTTAAAATATTCATTTTTGTACAAGCCTTTAAAAGCCCAATATGAACTTTAGAAGTGGGTTTGACAAATGTCTTACCCTGGAGATGATCATGATGAATAGGGTAGAGGAAGTCTTCAAATAGATTATAGGACATAACAAGTGTATATGATATTGTAAATGGCACATTTATTTTAGATTTACATGCTCTGCTCCGATTCTCAGTTGTTTGTTATGATGTGGTAAGGATTTCTTTTATCTCAGGTTTTTTATAGATGTTGTCCAAAAAACCCAAAATATACTGGTGGTGAGAAAGACAATTACTGCTCACCAAGTAATAATTTCATGACATATGCCATTTTGTATTCAGTTTAAAAAAAAAGGAGGGAGAATGATGGGGATAAGTTGTTACTATTTTAAAACTCAGCACAGAAACTGTTTTTTTACTAAATATAATTCACAAACTGAATCTATGATATTTAATAATAGAAATGAATAGAAAAATTCTCTCTGAGAGGAAGGAAGTCGTGTAAAGGAAAAAAATTGGTATTAATCAAGATGTTTGGGGCCCCAAAAATTCACTTCCTTGTCCAAACTAAATAGAAGCTCCTTCTTTCCAGTAAGTGGAAGCTCTTTCTTACTCCAGTAAGTGGAAGCAAATGTACCTGCTAGGGACTTTGACCCAGATTTTGTCATTCTTGAGTTAAGGAGATCCTAGTCTATAATTAAAAGTGGAGTAGCTAATAAATTCTGAAGGAAATAATCTAGCTATAGAAACAATCACCTGAGAAGTCACTGCTGATCTGCAATCCACGGTTTTGTGGGCTGCAAAATTATCTGATGGGAATGAGGATACGCATCCGGGGAAGGACCAAAACAAAACTAATCTTCGAAAGTCATTCTGGGAGGGATATTCCAATTTTCCTCCTACACGGATTCTTTCAGGAACATTGTCTATGTCATGATTTCCTCCTCTGTAAAGTGGGTAAAATAACAATTACCTTTGAGAAGTAATTCCAGTTAGTAATAATGTCGACAATAACTTCAAGGTGCCTAATACAGATATTTATTTAAGAAATTAATATTAATCCTTGAACTTGAACAAAGGACTAAAAGTCTGTGGAGTAACAAACAAGTAAGTGACTGTGTCTGTATCCCTCTTCTTGATGTGGAGTTGTGACCCAAGCTGAGGCACACTTCTTCACAGCAGAAACTCCCAGCAGAAAAACAGGAGTGAATAGAAGACTTTGAATTCATTTCCTCTGTCAGCCTATATTCATTGTCTAGAATGGGTTCCCTCACCTAAAGGGCATCAGAGTGTTCCTCTTCCCTAAAATTGTAGGGTTTAGAAATGGAATGATGACAGTGGCTCACTAGGCTGTTTCTATGATGTAAGAGTCCTGTGCCTCCTTTTATTTAACTATTTTTTTTTAATTGGATAAAGAATATTATTTTATCTTTTTGTTTTTATACTGGATTCCGTGGAGGGAAGAGATTATCACCTCCAGGGTGTGAAGCTATTTTATCCTTAGATGACTAATGCTGAAGAACCAGGTAGAAACTGTCTGTTGGAAAGCAGAAAATTTTTCAAACATCAGTTCAGCAAGTGGATTTATACTACCATTCAAATACAAATCCTATAAATAAGATATTTCACTTTTCTGTAATTGCCAGTTATCTACATATTCTTTTATGTTTTAATTATAGCTCACTGCATTAACACCTACATTTATGGCAAATTATATTTGAAAGCCTTCTTGTTTATCATTGTATTGAAAGCTCATTGTGGATTCAATAGTGTGTACCCAAGTGGCAGGTCAGCTGAGGTAACTGTTGTGGCTCTTAGCAAATGTAGTTGAAGAATGTACCAGAGGAGTTGAAAGCCAAACACAAAGCTGAGCGTTTAGCTCAGCTCACGCGTGCCATGGCATGCACACAAACAGATGGGCAGAACCTTCTCAGATAAACTTCAGCAAGTGTAGTATATTTTGGAGTAGCAGAAACACCAAGCCTGCCCAGTGTCAGCTGAATGATGGCAGATTTGATACAGTCCACTACAAAGCATGCATAAGGCGTACAGACCCCTCAGTTAAACAGAAAGAAGAAAATTTTAATATTTGGGTTACACCAATTAACCTTTCCTGACACTAAACAAACCAAACAAGCTTTGGGAAGTGACTGAAGAACATCAGTTTGTTTACATGAAGATTCCTTGATAATAAAAATTTATTCTATCCTTGCTTGACTTCTTACTTAAATATCAGGCTCATGTCTTTGCTTCTGTCAAGTTTATATGTTCAGAAATTTTTGAAAGGTTGAATCACAAAGCATTTTAATTGTATACACTTATATAAAAACCTAATGCTGACCTGCCATGACAATCAGGCACAGTTTAAAATCAACTCACAGGAAGACAAAGTTATATTTAGTTTGGGGAGTTTTTACATCTACTTTATATAAACTAACAAAGCTGTTAGGAGCAAATGGAAATGACATGAGAGAAAATTAGGAGGTTATACCAGGCAAAGCAGATTTCTTGGTATTCATTTCTGTTTTAGTCAAAACAAATGCATTTAACCATTTAAATACAAGTCTGTTGACATACATGTAACTATATCAATCTTAGTTGCATAGAAGGTTTAACTTAAAACAGAAAGAAACATCTTCTGTTTACTTTGATTGTATTCTTTTAGTTTAACCTGGATCTCTGCCTTCATACTAACCACATGACAAAAAGTAATACATTAAAATTTTTTTAATACTATATCTTGGCACAACAAGAGACAGAATAACTTTAGAAATAGAAATGTTTGAACTATGAGTTGATATAGGTCCCACATAGAGTACAACATTATTATATTCCAAAGAGGAAAAATCCAAGATGGAGAACAATGACATGGAAAGACTTAAAAAGCATTCAAGAACTTGTTTTATAATGACAATGAATACCATGTGTCGTAGTCTGCTTTGAAAAAAAAGTCTGTTGAAACTGAAGCAAATAGGTTTTTACACATGCATTTCATAAGAAATCTAATCAGCACTGATACATACAAATAAGTACATGATGCAAAAATTAAAGTGGGGAAAATAAGTGCATAAAACAGTATGCTTTTTCAGTATTCAGCAGGTATATGATGGATTTTTGTGGAGCTACAGCAGACACCCTTTGATTCATTCAGCCCTGTGATGTCAATTTTATGGTACAGATGGAAGAGAGATCACAAATAAACTTATCCCCATATCCCAGCCTTCATTTTCTATTTTCCACAGAATTGAAGTTCAAGTGTTAAAAAGTACAACAAGCACAGCGAAGTGAGCTCAGCTTTTATGGAAAATGAGACTGGAAGAAAAGACAGAAACTGTAACTTCACCAGATGGGTATTTCTTTGTATTTAATACCCTATTCATCTCTCAACTTTTGTTTACACATAATACACAAATATATAGAAACTCATTATAAACACATGAAAAACTCAGTGTTACATTGCTTTATTAAAACAGCAAAATCATGCATCTGAAGGCAAGGAAATGCTGAAAGAGGGTTACCTGGGAAATATCAATTCAGCAGACTTTTGGGAAGGTTTCTGATTTATACAAATTATGATGTAATTTTAATTAAATGATTTCTTTTTTTCAGGGGACCTCTGTTTCATTCACAGTACAGAGTAGACGATGCTTGCTTAATGAGCAGATGCTCAATACTGGTTTTGTTTCATTCTTCAGCATGTGTGGTCCCATTTGTTATTTACTAGACACTAACAATCCAGATCCCTATTGAGGACTATTAATTTCCTCACAGACTTTTCTTTTCTGATTTCACTATCATGTAGGAATACATCACATAAGCCTTCTCAGCACCCTGTGATACCCAGGATGATGTCATTCCCATCAGAGATGGAGATTTGATGTGTAAAGGGATTCAAGTGTAGCATTTCTATTGCACAGCCAGCTTAAGACAACTGGAACATTTTACCTAAAGAAGCAGAACTCAGTCACAGACTTTTAGAGGTTTCTAGGAGGAGTAAGACTTGGCTAAGTCATTGTTTCAGTTCAGTTCAGTTCTATCACTCAATAATAGTGTAAGATATTTCTATTTTCTTTCTGAATTACACCATGGCACCATTTTTGGAATGAGAGCAGCTCAGCATGCATACCATTGAGCCTATATATAATTAACGGAAAGCCTTTCTTACTGCATTCTCCAGTTATTCTAAAAAAGTTTATTGGAATGTCCAGCCGTTATCTGGCTCCTGAATACTCTACTACAAGTAAAAGAGATTACTCATTTTCTGGAGTTGGGAGGGATGTTTGTACCATGGACCCTGATATATTCTGGTTCAATTGCATGCTCAGAGTTTTTATAAGCATGGTAAAGGACTTTATTTCATAACACAGTAAACACAAAAATGTAACATTTACATCAGTACAGTGTCACTATATCCATCACAGTTTTAATACACAAATTTGGACCTGATTACAAGGAAGTAAAAGAATATCATATTGATCATTAGCATGGCAATATTGAATTCTGATATGCTTATGTGTTGCTGTAGCTTGACCCACAAAAGCCTCTCGCTCTCTCCTCTGCTGCAGCTGGACAGAGGAGAGAAAATCTAATGAAAGGGTTCATGAGATGAGATAAGGACTGGGAGAGAGATCGCTCACTAAATCATCAAGGGCAAAACAGGCTCACCTTAGAGATACAAAGTAAATTTATTGCTAACAAAATCAGAGCAGGATAAGGAGAAGTAAAATAAGCACTTAAGTATATCAGGGAAAAGTACCATGGGTTGAGCATGAATTGCACACTAATAACAGTCCAAAAGCTTACTACACAATTTTGGATTAGTTATTTTTAGGTCTATTTCCATAAAAAGGTTGGAACCACTTTGCTTTTGTGGAATCTAAGTCTGAATTAACCATTTCGTAGACTCTTCCACTAGTCCTTAGCCCAGTTGCTGTTGAACTGTCTTCATATATGTCATCTTTCTTTTCCCAAGGGTAGATCCTTTTCTACAAAAGATCTGGTTAGTAGGTTGTTTTGGGGGCTGTTTTGCTTTATTTTGAACCTGGTAGTTCACTGTCAATTACTGAAATCCACAATTACATATTTGGAACCCTGACTCCTTACACATGCTGTACCAAGAAGGTTTTTACTTTTAGGGGAAAAAAAGGTGTTAACACTTGGAGACAGAGGTGTGTCTTTTGTCCCATAATCCACTGATTGAAATTCCTACCACAGCTGAGAGTAAATATCATATAAAGTTGTTACAGAGACCAAAAGCAAAGAATATAATAAGAGGTCAAAGATACAGTGACACTGTCTTAGAAGACTTGATGGTTCAAAAACTTTCTAACACACGTATCTGTGTATTTAACATTCCTTGACAGATTTTGTCTTCTTGACTATATACCGGATAAAATTGTTCTTGTTCATGGAAGGACTTTAAATTTCATAGCAAAACAATGCTTAACAGTAAGGTTTAGGGTACTTAGTTTTTCTTTGAAGGGTTGTTTATGTATTTTACAATAATTTTACATTGGATGAAGCAAAGTAGAAGCCCAGGAGGATGTGAATGCTTTTCACGTAGGTGAAAACTCAGATAGACAATTACCCTCTCTTCAGCACTCTTCTTCTGGTCTCCAGAACCTTTAATAATTTTCTTCACAGTAATTTGAGAGAAAGAACAGGAAATGCTTTCTCTAGGTATAACCGTGCTATATTATGGTGCAATTATGAGATGTTTGGTTTGAACCTGTCAGCCTATGGTCTTCCAGTCTGTGCTTAACAGTGTGAATTAGTGTTTTGGTGAGTGTGCGTATGTACATATATATATATATGTAAAACACAGTTACACTGTAATTTCAGATATCTATCAATTTGAATAAGATCAAGCAACCTTACTAAATCTCACTATAAATTATTTTTCTTACCGTATTTCCTAGGTCAAACCCAGTCCAGTTTCTCACTTTTGCATAAGATATCTCAGGTTTGTAGCCAGTCATTTCACAGTATACGAGTTAGATCCAAACTGACAGTTCTGGCTGTTGTCAAAGTTAGAAACAAAGATAGAGCCAGTAGCAATAAATTGAGTGATTTCAACTATTGCTTATGAATGCTTTTTAAATCATTATAAAACTTTATCAAGGTGGAGAGCACTCAGTTCATGTAAAATAAATTCAGTATTGTTAATAGTCCAATACACTGTTGGCATTCTAATATTTGCTATCATACATTGACATTAAGTGTGTTTAAAATGATGGTATAATTTTCTCTACTCCAAAAAAAGAGTATGTCTTCTGATATACTATAGATGTTGTTGCAAGCCCTTGAGCCTCCCCTTGCCTTCAAACTCAGTTACAAAGAAAATAAACTTTCTAGGAAATGGAAGCATTGGTAAAGTGTTAATCTATTTTAAGCCTCAGGCTATTTGAAAAATCACAGACATACCACGTGTCTACACAGCTAAGAATGAAACTAGAACAGTACTGAAAATCCCATTTTGTGCTCTGCTGGCAAAAACAGTAGAAAACACAACAGTGCATATTTGCTATAAAGCATAATAGCGTGCTGCTTTCTTACTTTCAGCCCAATTTTGTCATAAATGAAACATGCTTATTTTGTCAGCAGGAAATTGTTCATCTTTTTATGAATAATAGATATAGGAAAAAACTGTGGTAATTAGAATTTTCAAATACAGATTTGACAGATACATATCCATAGAAATATATGTGCATACACGTGTGAAGAAATGTTCGGGTGACATGTTACTGTAAGAGCTCTTGCAACATTAAAGGTTCCTGTTAATGTCAGCATAGTGCTGGTGGTCAAACATAGGAACAGACTGCCAGAGAGGCTGTGGAGTCATCTATGTAGATATTCAGATCCTGCCTGGACAAGACCATGACTGAACTGATCCAGTAGGTTTTGAGCGGGTAATAGCAGTAGATTATTTCCAGGGGTAAATTACAGCCTAAATATTCTATGATGCTACTGTTCATTAATATTATCACTGAAATGAGGTTGCTAATATTATTCAGGATAAGTCAGAATATACATTTTCCTGAATCTTAGAAATTATAGATATGTCTGCCTAGAAGGATGTTTCATGTTTTCAGTCAAATGCCAAACCATAGTACTGCTGGGTGAAAGTGTAAATAGAATCCCTTATATTTTCCTTATTTTCATGTTCCATTTTCTTTACTGGATGATAATTTTCCTTTCTTGAGAACCACATGGCAACACTGTCTCCTTGGAAATCAACCTCTTTGCTAAGACTGGCTGTGGGGAAAGATAAAATGAGAAGAGAGTCCTAAGGAGACACTGGTAACTAATAATGGAGAAATTAAGTATTGTAGAGGGTTTCTTTCCTCATCCCCCTAAGAAAATGTTGATTTCAGCTGAAAACAATATTTTTAATTCATACGAAATTCAACCTCTTAGGTAATGCAAACCAAAACCCTCAAAGAGTTCAAACTATTTTTCTCTTTTATTAGATTTTTTGGTCAGTCCTATATTAGCACCACTCAATGTTCTTTAATGTATTTTCTTATATTGCATCAAAAAGGAGAATATACTGGAGCATATATTTTTTTAATAAAATTATAATATTACTAGTCTATTGCCCCACAGGTCTATAAATTTAATTTTCTCCTTTCTTTTCGAGATCTCTTTCTGTCAGGGGAGTATTTTTCCTTTGGCTGATAATTAATGGTAAAATATTTCATGTCTTTCTTCTTGGTTAGCAATGAGGTGCAACTCCAGAGTTGCCTTCCAAGAGCAAACTAGCGGTCCTGTCATTTAATACATTTTTTTCCCCAAGTTGAGACATTTTCACAATGACTTTAATACATTTCTGATACTGATCTTAAAGAAATGCTGCCGTGATGAGTTATCTCTTGGAGCAGTATTAACCAAAGTTCCTCATTTTGGAGGTGGAATTGAATGAAGATGTGATCTAAAAATAACAAAGAAAAAAACCCCACCTAATTTTGTAGCAGCCTTAATGTATCACTTCAACCCATTTAGTCACTGTGATCATTTTTTTCTCATGTTCATAGAAAATTATGACATAGTCAGTTAATATAATTTTTACTCGAGTAGTTCTATGCAAGGTAGTATGTAGTAATAACCGAGTCCAATGTGTTTTTAAACTTTCAAAATCAAATCAACATGTTGTGTGATTGTAAATCTGGAAAGTACATTCAAAATGCATTTTTGGTTCTTGGCCAAAGGTGGTGATTTGGGGCAAATAAGTATTTTCAAATTATTTCAGTGGTTTTGGACTACAGAAACCCAATTTCTAAATAAAAAGCAGCATATCTTGAAAAGAAAAATTATAGGGTCAGATCATTTTCTTGATGAAATAGTATTACTTAGGGAAAAAAAGGAATAATTATCAGGGAGTAGACCTATGTATGAAGCATCAGACACAGAGATAAACAAAGTAAGTCATCCTATTTTTACCATGTCTGAAACCCAATTATTACTTATTAACAAAGCCTAAAAGTGGCAAACTGGAGATGGACAAGCTCAGCTCAGATTAATGCTACACTAAAACTTTTCAAATTATACATTATGTCTTGTCATGACAGAGGAAGGGCAGTAAGTGCAGAACCAGAAAAAAATAACAGTTTCATGGCTCTTTTTTCCCTTTTAAACTCTTCAAGTACTAAAGCCTGATGCTATCAGAAGGTGTTGCTGGGTATTTAATGTCAGACTGGACATATATAGGTTCCAACTCACTCTTGCACAATTGCCTAGGCTCTTCTATGACAGTAGCAAATCTCCCCATGTTATAGACATTTGGAAGTATTTTCATTGATTGCAATGATTTTAGGATGGTAAATTAAAGAAATTTGATGTAAAAACTAATAAAAATCAACAATGCAAGAAATTAGTAGTTGATTGACCATTAACAGAGATGTAGTTTGGTTTGCCTTAAATTGTTAACTTAAGAGTATAGCAGATATAAAAATGGGCTACTAAAATAAATGGCCACACCATACTAAGATTTTTCAGAGATTAAAAATACCCAAAACTTCTCTAAATACATATTGCTTAATCTGTCTTCAGACTGCTTTTAGGCAAATCTAAGAAAAATCCCATTCGTAAGAGTTACTGTGTTTCTGTTAGCAAGCCCAACTGTTAATTTATAACACTTTTTTTTCATCAAGGAACAAGTACATGAACATGAACTATTTAATTTCACTCTCTAAAAGAAATGTGTAAAAGAAGTAAAAAATCTACAAATCAATATCATATTTATCTTATTCTCAGTCTCTGAAAAGACCTTTGTTACTGCCTGGAAAGCAATTACATCTGAAATACAATGGGTATCTTTGATTCTGTTGTTATATTCTAAACAAATGTTGTATTTATTGCAAGCTGGAGGAACTTCAGAAGTTTGGGAGATTTAGGTCAGTTGAATACTTAAATAGAAATGTTTTTCCCTGATTTTAATCAAAATGTTTTGATCTGTAAAACTAGGTTGAACTATCGCAAAAAAATGCTTATGGGGGAATTTATGATGCTTCTATTTCTGTTTAGCTGGAAAAGTTACAATAACAGGCACAGAGAGCGAGTGCAGAATTTCTGGCTTGATGGAAGAGAGGAGATAGAAAACTGTCATGCCTGTAAATAGTTTAATTTCTTATTCTGTCAGTGTGTCTTTCCCATTAAGATTACTTTCCTCTATATTCATAAGGTCTTCAACTAAAGCCACACATTCTCAAGGATAAAACAGTTACCTTGTCATAGAAATCTCTGTGGATCCCACACAGCTGTGTAGAGGACACATGATGGACTACGTCGAGGAAACGATGGTAGTAATTGTCATGACAGATAGCAAAGTAAATACTAACTTTTATTACAATTGTGTAAGAGAATTTCCTGCATGACCAGAAGAGGTAGAAAGCCTTATCCTTATTTGGCTCTAGTATAACATTAATCTTTTCTCCCAAAATCTCTATAAGGCTAAATATCCAGAAGGTAACAAGATTCCTAATGAAATATGTCATTTTCTCTACTGCAAAAATCTTAATCCTAGAGAACAATTTAAATGAGATTGTTTATCAGAGAGGCCTCTGATTACAGGGGAAAAGTAGAGCAGCTGTCAGTTGTGGAAAAACTATGCTTTTTGCAAATCACGTTTTCATGTGATCACGTGGATCAGAAGGTGGTTGATCTGGCTAGAATGTTTAAGTGAGGATTGCAGTGATTTTCCAGAAATAATTGTAATAATATTATCTCCATTATATAGCACTATTCACTTCAATTTATTTCAGACAGTTTTACAGCTAAATGTACATAGCACTACTGAAATGCGATTACCAGTGAGGTGGAAATTTCAGCCATTCAAAATGTAACACAACAGTGGAAACTCAGAATGTTTCAGCTGGAGGTCTTTGCAGAGTTCTGGAAAAAAAAATTAAGAAAAAGACAGTGTTAAAACAGACCAAATCAGACCCTGGTTTTTGAGACTGTTCTGAAAGAACTACTCATAATAAGTGCATTCCCCTCAGGCTAACAGTTTAAGAAGGACCTGTTCTGAGTCATGTGCTTAAATTTTGTAATCTGTGACTCTTGATATTTTGAACCCTAAACAATGCCATGAGAAATCACTAATGGTTTGGCACAGCAGAGCATTATAAGCAATGTTCTGCCAGTGAGCCAGCTCTGTTACAGTTATTCTACATATTTATGCACTTCTGAATGTAACAACTAAAGTGATTTGTAATCAGCTTGCATATTCAACTCCTCGCTGCTTTTCTCCTATCACACAGAAACACTATTTCTGTGAATAAAATTAAAGTAAAAGTTATCTTAAAATGAGGGGGTTTTGTGGGACATTTGAGGAAGCCATGCAGCAAAACATGCTGCGCACACTCCCTTGAATGTCTTTTTTGTTAATAACTTTGTTACCCTATTGGCAAATAAATAATTCCATTAAGACACTGAGACAGTGGAGCTTGTCCTGTGAAAGAAATCTTAGGTTTGGTACAGTTGTTAATATAGTGTTAGAATCACAGAGTCATAAAGCTAATTTGACTCTGTGATGCAGTTCTAATTGTATCAGACTCAGCCCAGTTTAAGCTGGCTCCACACCTAAGGGATGGTTCTTCCTGTTTCCAGAAATGCTGGAGCTCATAGATACCTGATGAGTGTGAAGACAGGGTTCAAAAAAATTATTCGGCCTTGAAGGGCATTTGCCAGAAACCTTCTGAATGGACAAGCCTCTCCAGGGAAAACTTACTAGCACAGTGCTGCAGCAAGGAACAGTGTCCTGGTTGGAGCCTGGCAGGACCCTGTTGTAGAGATATTTGCACTAATTGTGCAAATTGTGCTCTGTTTCCCTAGATAACAGAGATCTGATTACAATCTTCTAAACAAGATTTATAAAATTTCTGCCTCAAATCTTCACGTCCCTTATGCTTTCAGATAACAAGAAAGTGCATCTTAGAGGGTTATTCTCCATTTCGTCCTCCAAGTTCAATTGTTCTGTACTGAAAACAATGAAAAGCTTCAGAAAAATACTAAACACTTAGAAATGAATGAGCATTTCAGAACTGCAGTAGCTCATATTCTGTTATCCCAAATTATCACTTTAAACTGCTTGACTTTACCCTACTGATATTGATTGAACACACCATGTGCTCATATATCAAAAATAAGGATTTTTTTTTAAAAGAACTCATTTAGCTTTAATTACAACACGCTGCATATTACACAGAAAATACTGTTCCAAAGTACTGCTTTCAGTTCACATTTGATATATTCAAATTAATTAATGGCTATAATTTTAAATGACTAACAAAGAAACAAAGATAGTGGAATCGGATAGTTTAAATTACTGTATGTCCAGGTACTAGAGAATGAGATAATTATGGTCTTGCATGGCATATCCAGTCTTAATTTAGAAAATCATCTTAATTCATTTGGAGTATGTTGACTTAATTTTGCTTAGTAGAATGAGAAATTAGATTCCTTTTTTCTTTTCCTTTGTATAACTTGTTCTCTTTAAATTAAATTCTTCCAAGAAAGAATCTGAACATGAAATTTAAACCCATTAACATCAGAGCTTTAATTTTGAAAGGTGATTAAGCAAAACCAGATTCCAGAATTAGGGCCCACTTCAGCCTAATCTTTCACTCAGAATCAGTGAGGAACTTTATTTCTTCTACTGATGGTGTATAACAAAAGCCAAAGCAAAGACTAGCTAGATCTTTTTGGATACCTTAATTAGTAAAGCTAAGTTAGTCTGGTTATTAAATTGTGGTCACGAGAACTAATTTGAGATCTCTACCCAGTCCTGCTTTTGCCAGTCACATGCGAGGAAGAAGTTTTGTGGTTAGCTCTCCTATCAGGTGACTAAAAACTGTGACCTCGCTGTATTCTCCCAATGAAAACCAAAACCAAAGCAAAGCTAAAATGTTGTCTGAAGTATATCTTGAAAATTTGCAAAAATTTGAGGAAAGTAATTATTTTTTTAAAATAGTTCAATCGTATCCTTTTCTTACCAGTATATAACCAATCAAAAAGACCTGACATTTAGGAGAATCAAAAATAGAAACTTCCCTCCCCCTCAAAAAAAAAAAAAANAAAGTAGACACAAATTGAAGCAAATGACTTAAGCTGTCTGGCATCTCCCCTTAGAGACCAAGTGCCTACTATCTAGGTTTTGGGAAATTAAATTAAATATGTCAAGCAAGCAATCTAGATCTTGCTCAAAGTCAATATAGAGAAAATCGCTATATAAAGTCAATAACACAGTCTCCTATATGATGACAAAGAATAGCAAAGAACTCAGATAAATATCAAACCAAAAGAGATTAAAAGGTAAAGGGAGATACATAAAAATGTAAACAAATAGATTATCAAAGAGAACCTCACGAATTAGCTACTTTAGGGAGGGACTGAACATGCTTATGTGAGTTTAAAACTCAAAATGTAATATGCACGCAAAGCAAGTTTTTCATAAAAAAGATAGCAGTAATAAAAGAGTGACTTTTAAGCTAGGGAAAGTCAAATAGGCCATATTATCTCACAATTAAAAGCAATAAATATGGCATGCAAATAAGAAGCCTTACTTTTTTTGCTTACCTAAAAACACTTCGATACTTCAGGTATTCCATTCTCAGATGTAATTAAAAGAAAAAAAAAAATCTCTATAAATGACATGCTGTTCCCAGGCTATATTTTAGATAAAGAAGTAATAACAAACAAATAAATCTATGTGCCAGCAGCCAGTCCGAAACAAAGATAAATCTCCAGGACCTGTGGATATCCCCTGTGAATGTTATAGGATGTGTAAAAAGTCCCTTAGGGGGACCTTTAATTCTGTTATACTCGGCTACAAAGGCCTGATCTTATGATGATTTTACATAGCCAGCCACCTGTGAATCATAAATAAAAAATAGAAAGACACTAGAATCCAAATTAAATTCCACATTCTTTCTCTTAAACACAGTTTAAGCAGAGTATAAAGTAGATTCACAAAGGATGAAACACTTTGTAATACTCACAAGACTTGCTCATGGTGCCAGATAAAAAATAAATAATTTTCTATGTTTTCACTGAATTTAAACACACCTGTACTAGAATAGGACAGAACTTCCTGTTTCAAGTCCTATCCCATATAGAACCCACATTTCCTGCTCCCAGGTACTTGAATGGCTTATTTGTCTTTATTTAAGGCTAAAAACAACTGCTTAAATCAATAGCGTTGAATCTCTCTTGTTTGAATTGCAGAGAGGCATGTCCATAGTGCTTTTGCTGTTGGCAGAGTCCACAGAACATTTTGTAAAGAAGATAGAACCCAATGAATTCATCATAGGGATCTGACTTGGAAGAATACAGCAGAAAAAAAGCTTATAAAGTGATGATGCCACGTTATTTTTATCTAACCTGAACAGTTGCTTAAAATAAATATGTAAAGCAATCTGTGATTTTAGGAAAGTGTCTGGCTACATAGTAAATAATGCCTAATAGAAAGTGCCAGTTAAATGTGCCTTACTCAAAGAAGTTATTTCACCAGAAAACACTTGGATTAGGTAATTTATTCAAGAATTAAAATTTCATGAATTCAAGATTTCAGTAAAAATGAAATACCAAAACACTGATGTATTAAATAAACAAACAACATCTCAAGTGCCAAGGAGAAATGCTATTCCTCAGCATGTGTTTTTGTTTGTGGAGGAACCAATCATTTTTAAATGATGTTTTCATCAAATTATCTTTTTAATTTCAATTTTATGTAATAATACACTCATATAAAGCTTTAATAAGTCAGAGGTATCCATGTTAAATCCAAACAGATCAGGAAGAGCAAAGTTCATATGAGAAACAAATAATTATTTGTTTAAAATGTATTTATGTTACATACTGCCATCAAAGGAGAAAGATCAATGTGTAAGAGAAACCTACATTTGAAAAAAGCAGCACATCACCTAGACTGTGTTAGGAAGAAATGGTGCCATAGACAGAAACTACCTCAGAGCTTTCTTTTTCACCTTTAGATTTGTCTCGCTTTAAGAACAAAATATGAATACTTAGACATCACTGAAATCTTTATTTCACTCTCTTTGTTAACGTAGGCTAACACAGAGCTTTTTGAACTAATTTTAATTTGAACTAGATCGTGCATTGAACAAGTAAACCACATGGACCTTAAAACCATCAGTGAAACCATTAGAAGTCTGGATAAGTTATATGAATGGCTAATTGTCCTGTTGAATGTATACATTTTACTCTTAACCTGAACTTAGCTACACTTCTCCTCTGGCCGTGGGACATAAAACTTCAGCAGCACACCACAGTGGGCAAATGCAAAGGAAACTCAGGCTCACTTGAGACTCTTCAGTTTATATATCCAAAGATCTCATGCGACATACTATGGTATTCCTTATGCTAGATATACCACACTCTTCCTTAAGCTAGCCGTATTCATCAGTGTAGTACATATGTAGAACATTTCCTTGTGTGGAAACATATTAAATAAATGTTGGAAACATCATATTTGTTTAACCTGGACGAGTGCCTAAATGTACTTTTTCTACATCTCGTGGCAGTAAACAATGTCAGAAAATCAAATATTTTTCCTGTAAGCTATAGGCAGGAGAGTTCAGTTCTAATGCCTGTGTCACCACTGCTATTTGCAGAATTCAAATGCTGCTTATGAGAATGAATGGTTCTAGAGCAATGTACAGGAGGACTGTGTTAACACCTCAGCATGTTTGGCATAAGATCTTTCAGCATACACCTTTATTTCACAGGGTTTGAATTTTTTTTCTGAAATTAATCTACTTTAGAATATTGTGGGACTCATAACTTTAGGTAATTGAATTCTTTCAAAGACCTTCTCATTCTTCAGAGAAAGAAACATCTTTTGATTCCAAGTCGTTGGGGTTTTTTTATTAAGTGAAACTCATGACATGCAAAGCTGCTCTTAATAAAACAAAATATTTAAGAAATCAAATTCAATTTCAAAACTATTTAATAAAATATTCCAGTGTAGACAATGATACTTATAATAGAGAAATCAGAGAAAATCATAGAAATACTTTTCCTTAAGTGGGACAATTTTCTGTTTATGCCTGTTTTATATTCTCTTTCATCCTTTTAAATCTCTTATAGAATCTTGCACTAAATGAAAAGAAGATATTTCAAGATCTTTCCCTTCTAGGCACCTCCTTTTTTTTCCCTTTCGGGTGGGCACTAGGTGGGGATTTTCATGAATTTTCTTCAAGTGGGTCTGTAATTCATATTTGTATGAAATTCATGTTAAATGGCTACATCTTCTCTTCAGAACACTTTTTTCTGAAAGTAAAATTATGTTTAATTTTTTAAAAAAATTCTGTTAGTAATTTATCAGGCTTTTCAACGTTATTTTTTCCCACCCAGGAGATTTATTTCAGGAAGAACAAGGTTTATACTTCTAGTAAACATTTACTAGACCTTCTCTGTTCTGATCTTCTATCATAGCCTTATAAAGTACTCCTCTTTCCTCTTTTTTTGATGAAGAAAATTTTAATAAACTATTAGCCACAACATTTTGATTCCACTGTAAATAATGAAAATTGTTATGACTGAGATTGTCTCTGACTTGGAAGAGTTTAATGTGAGTGTATTTTGGCTGTTCTCTTTTGCTTTGTTTTATTAGATAACATTCATTGGCACTTTTTTCAACTTGGTTGCTATCCAGAATGATCTGTCACTGCTGAGATTATCAGGGATGTTCTACAATACAAACTTAACATTTCTTCAGAAGTTCCAAGAGTGTCCTGTTCAGCCCAATATAATATTATTTAACACATTAATTTTTAGTAGCTTGTGAGATTTGTGACATGTGCATATGTCTCTCATTATTGCCTTGAACATGAAATTCTGCTATTATTCTGGTGTTCCCTTCCTTTGATAACAGCAATAATCAAACATGAAGGTATTTCTTATTTTACTTACAGAGTTCTACTCACACTTAACTTTCTACATGGTTTCACTAATTTTTCTACATTTAAAAGGATTATGTGTTATATTTCTGTTCCAGTGATAGCCTTTACTAGGTCTTTTCCTCTAGCTGTTTTTTGCCTTTCAGTTTGTTCTGATGTGACTATACAGTCCATTCCTTCCATGCATAGAAGATATATAATAATTGATCACTTTTTTTCTTTTCTGGGTACACTTTATATACACTTATTAAGATCATAAACCCTAAAGGGTTATAATTTGTTTATAGCACCATCCCCAATTTCTGGGATATAATTGTATAAAACTAAATTTTTATCACTCGGTTTCATTATGATGCATTTATTATCATTCTTACCATTTTTTTTGTAATTTTTGGAGGTTGCTTTTTCCTAGTTAAGTTCTCTTTTTTTTTTCACCATGAAGATTTTTTTTCCATTCTCACATTTATTTTAATTCTCTTGTTAAATTGATTCACTACTCTTTTTTTTCCCCATTTCAAAATACACAGTTATATCTAATTCTTTTGCCTATTACGTTATATGGTAAAATATGAATGACTTTCAACTTCTCTCACTTTCATAGTGGAAATGTATACTTTAAAATAAAAATAAAGTGTTAGGCACTGTAAGTGAAACAAATGAATAAATAGTATTATCTCCTCAGCAACTCCAATTTCTATTTCCCTTTGCCAACACTGTTCTGAAAAGAGTGTAAAAAATGAAAATTTTTTTTCCCCTCCTTTCCATATAGAAATAAATGGGAAACTATCTATGTGCTTATTTGTTCCAATCCAAGAGATTTGGGACTAAAATACGCAGTTCTGAGGAAACATTTCTAATTAATTAGAGGAGGTCTGTTCATGGCTGAGGGTTTTTCCACATGGGATGCTGGGAGAAGTAAACATACCCATGTGGTCAAATCCAGGTATTTCAGAAATGATTATGTTTCAGACAACTTTTACCAAAGCATGTGTCTATTTCTGTCAGAATATTGTCCAATTCACCCCTTTTTGACTGACTAGCAGCTGAGGGACTGGAATGTTCAAGACTAGTCCGCTTCTGATCCATGCCCCAAGGACTCCACATTAGAAAATTTGCAAGTTTAGGCAACTTGCTAGGAGCACAGAACTTTAATATCCTGAAAGTTACAAAGCTAGGTCTCTGTGCACAGCTAGGAGCCTGACAGCCCTACAAACCATGTCTTGATATCTATTTCTCAACATTTATATTTTCCAGTGCATGAAATATCTTAGAATTAAAGCCTTCTTTAAATGTTTGAATTTCAAAAGGAATAGAAAGTATTGAAAACCCTTTGAAAGTCTACCATTTGTATGTTACCAACACCTAGCTCTCCATAGCATCAAGTAGCATTTAGAAAGAATTAGCTAAATCAAAGTGCATTCATGGACAGCATTAGGTATATCAGATTTGCTCCACATCCTGGGAGAACACTTTAACTCTACTTATTCAAATAACTTAAAGAATATATTTTGATATATTTTTCATACAACATTTAACAGTCTAATTCAAAGACCTTTTAAATCAGTGATTAAAAGAGGGTAATTAAGAACCCTTAAAGTAGTATAATTTTCAGTTGCTTAGAATACAAATAACTGTGGCAAGTGTGTGACATTTTTGGCAAGTGCAAATACACTAATGTCTTTTCCTTGTTTACTGGTATTTCTTATGTCTTCCACAAGTATTGTAGACCTAGTCGAAAAACATGAATATGATGGAGATAACTTAAAATCACAAATTTTGTTTTAAAAATAATTTTGAAAAGAAATATGTAGACTAATGTAAGAGCAAAATATAATTTCTAGGGTTCCTCTCCCTTTTTCTGTACATTATTTTTTTGATTTTTTTTTTTGTGTGGTATTTACTATTTATTTACATCTAATTGTTCCTACAAGATTTTGTCAGTTTTCACATTTGTGTTCACTTTGTTTAATCCACTATGCAAACGTGGATCATAACACAAATGAGGATGTGAAGACTACGAAAAATTCTAAAATGTACAGAACCACAAAAGAATAAAACCAAAGTCCCATATCTCTAATATAGGTTTTGGCCGGATAGGATACCTATGCTCTGTTCTCTATACAACTTTTAAACTTTCTGAGTGCCTCACCAATACTTCAACCTCAGCTGAAATTTATGTACCTACAATGACTAAGCTAGGTCCACAATAGGAAGAAGTTTTATTTCACATAGCACATGTTGGAAGTTGGATTTGAAGCAGCTGTGCTTCCATGAACCCACCTCTAATAGTGATTTCCTTATTTGCATTGCACTGGGTACCAAGTAATTTACAGATGAGCAGTGTTTGAAGAAAGTAACTAACCTCTCTCTTACAAGAAACAGCTTTCTGGCTGAGAAACTAGTAGCTGCTCTTCTTCTGTACTTTTAAAGAATGATCTGGTCAGCAAGAATAGGAGACAAATTCTTCACCACAATATGGGTATTGCCCAGCTTTTAACAGTCAAAATTATCAGTTACCCCTAAAGACAAAGAAATAACCTTGAAGTGATTTTTTTTGTACTGTACTTCAAGCATATAGTACAGCAATCTCAGTTCAGGGGGAGGGATGCTCACAAAACATGTGGTGTTCTAGCCTCTCTGAGCTGGTTAGTGGACCAGAATAGCTCGGGCTGAAAATTAACTGAATAATTCATGTCTCAGTCCAGTCTTTTCAGTTGAAGGTTAGTGAGCCTGAGCTCCATATTCAGGTTTGCAAACACTAACGTCCCCTGTTTCTGGCTTCCTAAGTTCCCCTCTGGCTAAACCTGCAGCTCTTAGATTGTTTTATGGCACTCAAATCTTTTCAAAAAGAGTTATGGGGACTGCAGAAACCATGTGAGCCTCATATCCTCACTGTAAATCAAATGACAGTAGGACACACCACATGTTGCAAAATGGTAAGTGAATGCCTGTTAGTCAGGGAAGACAATAATGCAAGGTTGCTTAAGGTGTTGCCCTGTCGTGCTAGCATGACAAACCAGTTGTAGAATGTTTCTGCTTGAACTGCACGAAGGTGTGATGCTACATTTTTCACACAACAGTCAGTATGCAGTACTTTGTGGCCATTGCACTGTGCCCACACACTTGAATAAATCTTAATCTTTCACATCCTTTCACTGTGAGTACTCTTAGTTTGATAATTCATATGAAGATATGGGGGTGGAAAATACCGTTCAGAAACTACACATGACGGACAGTCTCTTGTATATTTGGATTTCACAGTATTTAGAAGCAATATTCAGCTGATTTTGTATGGACAGATGTAGAAATTAATCATTAATTTATCCCTTTATAAAAGAGATATGGTTTAGCAGGTGTCTTTTAAAAATCTTCTAAGCAAGATGTTAGATTTCCAACAGGTAACACTGAAATATGGCAATTCTGCAATCTTGTCACAAAGAGAGACTCTTTGACTTCACCAGAAATAAAGCGATAGGTTAAATTCTCTGTGTATAATTTTCCGTCTTTCAATCAGAAAGTACATCATATCTCTCTTCTTCTTTTGATATTCAACATTTGTAAACTTATTTGCAACTTTGACGCATGTTTTGAACTGATACCACAACAGCTGTTTCTAGAAATGGAAAGCATGTCCGGTAAATGAAAACCATTTAGAATCAAATGCATACAGTAGACTATTGAATCAAGAAGTGTGTTTTCAGCTTCTGTCTAAGTTTCTCCACTTGTGAACTTTATCCAGCAACTTGATAGGCTTTGAGTTGTAATCACTCTGTGATGAAGTTATGATTCCAGAATACCTACATAAAATTAATGTAAGTAATTAGCCAAAACCTAACTAGATCTTTGGCAAGGGTCACTAAACAAGAGTGATCTTGTTAAATGAGTCATTTCCGACAGCAGTAGACAGCGTGTCTGTACTAATCAAAGATGAGGCAGAAAAGAAAGCCACATCAACCATTATGTAGGTTGCTATTAATCATAGTTTAACATTACCAGGGATTTTATACCATATATATTGTTGCACTTCTCTGCCTTATATCAAGTCAAAGTGTAATTTCTCATTGTTTCTTGGAATATTAGATTTTTTTTTCTCTTCTTTTTTCAGCATTTGGAGAGAAATACCAAGAGCATCTAATTCTGTTACGTTGATGCAACTGATTTTGAACTCTTTCCCTATGAAGTCATTGCCAGAACAGCGTTACCTAAAACTTCAATAAGAGCCATTGTCAAGGGTTCCCTAGACCTCCAGAGACTTCTATATTTTCAAGGAAAACTTACCTAAATTGACACTTTAATTTATGGCAAAAGATACGACCTATAAATTAGAAATAAATGAAGGATATGGTTTTTGAAAAGGCAGCCTTTTTCAAATTCTTACGAAGTGCTGCAGTGGCTGGATCAAGTTTCTTAGACTATATTCCTAAAATGGTGTGCTTTAACTAGTCAGAAAAACTGCATTAATACACAACTTCGATAATCTTGTCATCATGAGTGATATTTTTCCTATAAATGTGAATGCAGTGTGGTCAAAAAAATTAGGTATTTTGAGGCACAAAGTAGATATTGAACCACGTGTGGAAGATAAATCATTGGTAGCTATCATTTTCCACTGTATTTATGGTAAAATAGTCTAAGCTGGCCTAAGAGGAAGGAAACAGAAAAGCTTTGGCAAAAGTACAGTAACTAAGCAGCACCAGCATTGATGATTTCCCTGGAAAAGGCCAGTGCCAGAAACTGGAGAAAGGTTATTCCATTTTGTAGCCAGCTTCAGTATGTGATTCCTTTGGTCTGGTACTAATCACAGTGACACATTAAACCTAGTGCTCTGAAGATACCACACAAAATACAATCAAAATGGCAGAGGATTTAGAGACATTCAAATTCAGTTCATTTCTGTGCAATGGAAGAGTCAGCTTTGAAATGATTATGACAGAATCAAAATATTCTCAGAGGAAGAACAAGAACAAGGATCCCAATTCTTCACCAAGAAAAGTATTTATCCTTGAAATAAAAGCATTTGTCAGTATTGACCAGCTGATCAGAAGGAAAAGGGGAATTTTTTTTGTCTCACACTTCTTTCTACTTTATGAGAAAAGAAATCTGAGGCAACTGTAAGGCATCAAATCAACTAAAATGATCTGCAGATCACTCTTAAAAAGTAAAGTTCTTGAGGTAGGTACACTGAAGGCTCTCGCATCAAATCTTCTCTTAAGAAAACAGCATATCTAAAAATTAGAATTCACTAGAAGGAATAAAATATATCTTTTGGTTAGGTTCTCAATTTACTTGTCTGGAAACTATATGAATGTTTGTTATATGATGCTTTGTGATTTTAGCATGTATGTAGCTATGTTAAACCAAGGAATTACTACTTTCCTATTTCAAAGGTACTTCTCTTGTAATTTGTTTTCTGATATTTCACATAATTAAAGTGCTATTCAGAACTATTTCATATAGTTAAAAATGTCCCTGATTTGGTTTCCAGGTGACACACAACAACATTTTATATCACATTTGTTATATCTTCAAACTACAACTTCTTTCAGTCCATAATTTCCTGGTATCTTTCATATCAATAACTTCACTTACGAAGAAACTGAATTTCATCTGTATTGAATTTTCAATCAGTATGAGATTTTTACAGATAGTTTCCTCCACTATGTGCAATAATGTCCTTAAGGGGTACTTGGAGCCAAGTTCATGCCTCAAAAAGGTGCTAAATAGGAATAGCACAGAAGAAGGAAGGAATGCAGACAGAACTTTCTCCTTTTCTATTTCTAGCACAAGGGTACTGAAGTAACGAGTATAGTGATGCCATGATAGTGTCCATTTCTGAAATAGTCCATATTTCTGATATAATCTAAAAAAAAAAAAAGGCAACACAGGCTTGGGTGTTATTTTTCCCATTTGTTACTATTAAAGGTCATATTCATAATGGAAAGATTTCAGAACTTTTAAAATTTGAGGGGATAGTTGAAATTATTTAGATCAAATCCCAGTCAGTGCTGTTTGAGACTCAGAAACTGGTCCAACAGTTTATTGTTCAAAAATTATCTTCTGCACAGAATCACAGCCACTGCATCAACAGACAAAGAGACTAAGACTCTTTCAGAAAGAAATTTTCTCCTTAAGGGAAAACAAATGTAAATATTATGAAAAGGGGAAACTTTAAAGTTACTGGTTCTACTGTTTCCCACACTGAACAAAAATCTCCTATGAGCTGGGCACAGAACAAACCAAAAGAATGAGTTACTCAATCAAAATTGTTTGAGACAGTGTCTATTGTGAAAAACTAGGCAAACTCAGTTCCTGTGTAAATGAATGATGCAATGAGGGAAAAAAGTAGGCATGTTCTTACATTTTAAAGAATTAAAGAACAGACTATGTAGAATTGGAGACTAGATAGTCTTTGGAGTTTGCTGAAGTTGTTGGGATGTATTCCAACCACCTTGCAGACTTTGGAAGAGATACAGTCAGTGCATAATTCTTGATAGTATATCAAAAGATACTCTAAGATTAGTAATAAAACTCCTAATAACAATAATTCTGACACAGGTTTTTCCTGAGAAGCCAAGAAAAACATATGAAAAGATGCCATATATTTCCTTGACTCTGCCTGGACCTGATCACAACAACTAAAGAAATAAAATCAGTAAAGATTTGAGGGTGTGGGTTGTTAGAGCTGCCTAAGCCACAGATAGAGTTCCTGGAACAGTTGCAATTGGACCCACTCACAGCTGTTCACCTTCCCATGAAGTTCTCACCTTTATTACAGAGACTTACTGAACATGGGGCAAGAACTGAACTTGGTGTTTTGAAGCCTTGTATAGTGACCTGAAGTGGTACTTGTTTTGACTTTCCTTATTCTGCTAGGCTAAATACCTCCTACATGAGCAGAAGACTCGCCCCTGCAAGAGAGGCAGAGGTGGCACTAGGTGGCAGGAACTTCTGCAGCTCTTCCCAGGTTCACTGGCTCCATTACTCCAAAGCCAACTGGGTTGGCTTCACATCTCAGTATGATTAACAGCAGTGGTTCTCCCCACGCCTGTCCTCTGATTCAAAAGCAGATGAGTTTCACTGACTAATAAGTTCATTCAAATGTTCAGACATGAAAATTGTTTTTGGTTTTTTCTTGTGATAGAGGAGAGATTATCCACAAAAGTTTTGGATAAAGTTTAGCTGTTTAACCAAACTTTTCTTCGCTCTGAGGTCAAGCAAACTAGTCTGTCATCTTGCTATGGTTCACCAATCCTTATACCGACTTCTAGAAAGATACTGAGATCTAGAAAACTATTCTTAGTCAATAATTGCCAAATAAACTGCATCCCAGAGGAGAGAAAGCTTATTGACTGCTTCTTCAAAGCTAAAAATGCTGTACTAGATTTTTAAAATTAGACAAGCTGTTCAGTAACAGACGGATTTTCCATCCTTCTGTCTATTGACCTACTGATCTAACGAGCAATCAATCAATTGATATATCTTTAAACATATGCAGTAATACCTTGTCTATCCATAGATCTATACGTCTGTTTCTGTCTTGTTCCACCAAAATGAAGTCATTTCTTCCTAAATGTGTTTCACATTAAAATTGTTCTTTTCTTGATTTTATTGAAAGTAGTTCTGTGCTGTTTCATCAGTTGTACAGTAATTTGTTATGATAGAGTCAAAAGGGCAAAAAATCAGAAATACATAAAGAATGTGGTACGACTGCAACACAAATTGAAAAGACATTCCTGTTCTGTAATATATTTCCAAACTGGCAGTTTATCAGAAAGTTTCTCTATAAAAAGAAACTCTCAGTTAGCAAGCCTGGAATAAACTCTTACTCAAAACCAAGAGGTCTGACCCAGCTGTTGGCATTATTCATATGAAATATTTCACTGGCATAATTAAAAAATACTTTAATGTCTTGTTTTAAGTATTGTTGAATGCAAATAGTGGAGGCCAAGCTCCTTCTTTCAAAATAAATGAGCAGTTGCAGAACAATAAAAACATTTGAGGCATTTATGCTAAGACATGAAAAGCGGGATGCCAAGGCGGGTTTCTAAACCACATTCCAAGCATTTTAAATGCCTTTTGATTGTTACCACAAATCCACCGATTGTTGTGAAAAGGGTATGTGTCATCAAGCCACAGGCAAAGCCTTGAATACATCTGGCTCAATGTTTGTAGCATTGATGTTAAAACACCACTCAGTCACAGTTATGCAGCAACTATTCCCAGTCCTTCATCACCATCCTTTTGTAGGGGCATGTCTGACTCTCTACTAATGGCATAAATTAATTCAAAAGATCAGGATGAATTCATGCATTCTTCTCTAGATAAAACACATTTACGATTTTAAAGCTACACCACACAGTGAAACTGCATTCTTTCATCAACCACTATTTGCTGTGATCTCTTACGGCTCCAGATTCCCCTAGAACTTTTCTGTCACGGAGGCATGCTGTCTTTCCACATTGTAAGATGCTCCTTTATGCCACTCTAAGTACCAGAATAAGAGCACAAGTAGTTTAAACTGAAATGCTTCCTGTATAAATTTCTGTCACTCCCCAAACCAATAATAGTGACAATAGCAGGGTTTTTGGAGAAGACCTCACAGGTAGGACTTCTTTAATCCATTTTTCCCCAAATACGTCTTCTTCTGCACCTCAAAATTTCTTTTGTATTGGAAGGATAAAATTTGTCTAGTGTTTTGGTCAGGCAGAAGTCCGGCCAGAAAAAAATCCTCAGTAAATAGATGCTGCATACACACAAGACTTAGCAACTATCTTGCATTTGATCTCCAGTGTACAAAAGGAGAGGACCTGATATTTCCTGTGTTCAACAACCTCATTTCAGTTGATCTAGAGAGCCTATCTCTAGTGTATGTGTGTAAAAACAAATATCACTGGTCCAGTGCATTGTGGGTTCAAGACTAGTATATCAAGACTAGTGCAGCCATAATTCTGTTCAGAATTTCCTGGAACAAAATGTACTGGAAGTCAGAGAAATCACAATTATTTACTGTAGATCTGATCAAGAAAAAAAGCACTTGGACTTGCTGAACTTTGTGCCCACTTGGGCCCACTTCTCAAACTTGTGCAGGTCCCCCCAGATGGCATCCCTCCCTTCTGTTGTGTCAATTACACTGCTCAGCTCTATGTCATCTGCAAATTTGCTGAGGGGGTACTTGATCTCACTGTCTCTCATTGATAAAGATATTAAAGAGCACTATTTCCAATAAAGACCTCTGAGTGACACCACTCTTCACAGGTCTCCCACTGGACAGACAGCCATTGAAAACAACTCTCTGTGTCCCTCCAGCCAATTCCTTACCCACCACATCCATGTCCACCCTTCAAATCCATGTCCCTCAATGTGGAGAGAAGGAAGTTGTGTGGGACCATCAAAGGCCTTACAGAAGGGAAGGACATACTTCAGGCTTCCCCTGTCAACCATTTCAGTCACTTCATCATAGAAGGACACCTGATTGTTCTGAAGACCATTTGCATACAGAGATGGCATTTAATGCTTTAGAAAAAAATTAAATATCATAACATGCTTTGTTTTCTAATGTGGGTGCAAAAGATGGGGAAACTGAACACCAGCTGTAGGTATTCACATCTAAATAACAATATTTTTGTGATGAAGATATTGCCTTTTCCTGTAGAAAAGCTTTCTCAACATTTACATCAAAGAGATTAAATTAGACCTCAGGCAGTTGATTCCCTGTCCTCTCTACAGACATCACTTGGCTTTAGGAAGTAATAGAAGAAAATCTTTAATTTAAACTAGTATTGGATAGACTTCAAATGATCTAGTGAGCCTCGATAGTTATCTGTTCCTCTTTGATGAGATGTCTGGAATAATTTCCTGCTTCTCCTGTGATCGAAAGTATTGAGACATTTTCCGGAGTAGTTTCATAACTTTTCACTTCTGATGTTGCTTATAACAAGGAAGAAGAGTCTTTGAAAATCAGGGGAACTCCCTCATAAAATGTTCCAGGAATTTTCTGAGCTTCCTGGAAGTTCAAAATTTGGCTCAGTCAGCATTAGCAAGGTCTTGAGTCACATGTTAATTTTTTTTCTTACATGTCAGATCTTGCTGGTGTTTTATTCCCAAGTAATGAAAGAGCAGAGACTAGGAAAAAAACCAGCTGTCCCATCACGTTCTTAGAAGTCCAGCTTTAGTCTTCTTTCAGCCTCACCTGACAAGAAAGAACAAGGGTCTGTTATCCAGAGTAGGGAAAAGCAGATGGAAGGGTATGGGGGAGAGATTATTTTTCTATCAGTTTAACCATATGCCTATGTTATTTGGGGGAACTATTTTTCTTTGAAAATATCTGTTTAATGAAAAATATAGCTATTCTACAGAATGTGCTAGTGTGCAATCTGAATGGCCACTGAGCTTTCATTGTCTCTATAACACTTAATATAATTCTGAACTCTATGCACTTCAGTGAGGCTGGAAACATAACGTTATGACCATAAATCATTCCTGTTCTTTCAAAACACTGCCTATAAATTAGTATTATTTCTATTATCACTTATTGAATTATCATATATTTAGGTTAATGGATGCTATCCAATGCATCCATTAGGGTTAGGACAAGATCTAGAATTATATGGACAATATTCATATTCATGTTCTCAAATCCTTTGCAGGAAGTTTGCAAACTGAAGTTGCTATTGAATTCTTCAACCCATACAAGCAACAAATAAGCCAACTAAATACAATGAGAACTGGAATCTGATTTCTCACCCAGGCAGTGTAAATTCTGTCTATATGGCAGCAACAGGATGAAGCAAGTAAAATATTAACTCCAGAGAAAACAGAAAGAGTCTAGGGAACATAAAAACTTTTAAAAACTGCAGGTAAGGTGAATAAAGATACCAACGCATATGGCTGGGACAACATAATACAAAGGAAAATATAAAACAGACCAAATACTGTTTTTCTGAATTAATATGTTAATGACCTTATTGGAATTTTAGAACTCGTAGTATTTTTGCTCATTGACGAGTTCACACTCAATGAGTTTGTGTCACTGGAAAGGACAGTAAGGTTAAAGAAAGAAATGAAAACTGGATCTTAGAACAGAATAGCCTGGAAAGAACAGGACAGAGGGGTCAAACACTAAATGGATGTATCCAGTAATGGAAGCCAAGAGGGCAGTTTCTGCTGAAACTTCTGTATCTATTAAATATTCTTACTCATGTGGTAGCAGTCAGATTCAAAAATGCAATTATTTCAGACATACAAAAGATGAAAGTGACCATCAATATTTGGTCACGAAACAGATGTTTTGTTGGATAGAAAGTGCTTTAGGATGTCTGGTTTTTTTCTAACCTGCAATATTAGACTTCTGTTTCAAAACATAGCCAAGCATAATTATGGTATTTCAAAAGATTGTAAACTAAGATTAAGAAACACCAAAATCATATTTTTCTGGTCAATTTGCATCAATTTCTTTTGTGCATATGCAGGTGTTGACAGTCTTTAATGATACCACAGTCATTATTTTTCAACCTCATTCAGTTTTCAAGATGGCTGTGGAGCTGATTCAGGGTTGAAGATTGAGCAGTCAAGGGATCTGCAACTTTGTTCACTGAAGGAGCTGCTTTGTTTATTGTTTACTAAATAAAGAATAATATGAGTTGAAGATCTGTGACTGTCTTGAATTAAATTAGGAGTATCCTGGGGACTCCAAGCTTCCAAAAAATCCAATGCTGTACAAGCCTCTAACAGACAATGGCTAACTTGATACTTTCCATTTTTCAAGTGTCCACCTTGAATGTGATAATATCCTTATCACAGATTTGTAGAAATACTGAGCATTAGCACCTCCCTCCTGAGTTACACAGAGCTGTATGCTGAGATTTTAGAGTGCTTAACAATGCTAATTTATCTGAAATAACAAGCCCTAGACTGTTTAATGTAGCACCCTAAATTAGTAAAATTATTTGACCCTTTTTTAATCTTGTGATATGCAGACCAATGAATTTATGCACTAGAAATAAAATTGCTCTCCTCCTTTTGTTGAAATGTTTCCAAGATTAATTCCTCAATTTGTGAAAAATTCATATATGATAGTGATAAATGTGATTGAAAAATAACAAGAAAATTAATATTCTGCCTTTGGTGCAATGTTAGAATACTATGCAAGAAGTAGGATATTTGGCCACCCAGTGAACAATAAAACAAATTGTGAAATAGTTTCTCATTTAGAAAAAAAACAATCTATCCTTGCACTTACTGAAGCAGAGTCCCCATGAGGGGAAAATTTATATGATCACATAATTGAAAACTGTTAAAAACAGAGCTTTAATGTACCAGGAAATGCATTAAGATTTCAGTCTTAGCCCTCCACTTTTCTTGACATGTGAATGCTTCCCTCTTAATAGTATTTTCCCTTTTTAGTCCTTTTTATACATAATTTTGTATTTTGGTCAGAGAAATTTTCCCAGAACCACTTTTATACCTAAATTCTGTGCTTGTTAAATGCTTTTTTCTGTTCTCAGTGTCAAAATCTTTTATTGACATGAATAGCTACATCAAGATGACTTGTCAATATGTTTTCCTGCTTGTTCACTCCCAGATTATTGTAATCTGCTGTTTGAAAATCCAAATCACTCACATTGCATAAGACCACAAAATCTTTAGAGAATTAGGGCTTTTTGGTTTGCACAAGCTGGGGATAGCAAAGGAGAAAGAATAAGATGTGTAAGAAAGAAAAGGAGTATTAATTAGCCATTGAAGTTTCTCTGCGCAGACAAAAAGTTTGTATGCACGGCTTGATGCAACAAGCGCGTGACAGGCACTTATGAATTTGTTGCTTCAGGCTGCTTGGTCAGCATCCATAGGGGTATATTCTCTTCAGTGCTTCTTTGAAACCTGAAGGTAATTCAGTTTATTGAAAGCACATGGATTTAGTAATCCAAAAGTTAATACGGTTCAAAACAACTGATGTTTTGCAGGGCCTTCCCGGTAAAGTACTTGGTGACCTTATCTGAAGAGTTCCTTCCGAAAAGGTGTAGGCAACAAAGCCATGGACAACCATTGTGTGAAACCTCCTCAAACCAGCAACACAACATGGGTTCCATGTGTGCAAGCACAAAAGGTAAGTGAAAAACTAAAGGCAGCACTTTGACATAATTAGTAAGCTGAAACAGCTGGAATCCGAAGGGCACTTAAACCTTCCTGAAAAACGTCAGGGCCAGACTGAGAACTGGGTCGTGAAATATGTAGCTAAGCCAGCTACATATCCCTTAGCCAGATCATTCACTCTTTCTAAGCCTTTTAAGAGCTCTTTGCAAGCTTAGCATAGGGCAAGATCAACTGATAGGATTCCTACTGGTGAGACAAATTCCACAAGCAAACTGCTTCACTTATTTTTAACAGTGATGAATTTTCATGAAAAAAGAGCTGCTTGTGAACTCCAGGTCTGGCAGTTTCAGCTTCTCTTCATATGTGTCAGCCTGGTTCCTATCAGTGTGGGGTATCAGCACAGCAGAATAGCAAGTAGCCATTTCTCAGGTGGCAGCAGGGTCAGGAGCCAGCACTGTGTGCATTTGTAATTCTAATGACCACTAAAGATCAGAGTGCTATGCATGTTGCGTCAAATTTACCTCTGCAATTTACAGCAAGCTAATCAGATAACAATTTTAAAGTTCAAACAGAGAAGGAAATGTTTCCAGCAGATAACACTTTTTTTATAGCTATTCTCATGGCAAAACAACACAAACTCTGGAATTTTTCCAGCTCAGAGGAATGTGAATGACTTCTGAAGATATCTCCAGCAATTATGATGGCTATCATAAAAGCATTAGAGTCATTGTGATAAGTTATATGTTAAGAAAAGTGACTACACCAGCAATTAAAATCCACTCATGACAAAACAAACCAAAGACTGAACTGTGTCATCCTCTGGAAATGAAGAAAGCTTTAACAAGCAGTTTCCTATTTAAATTTTAACCTCTTAGCTTCTGTCTAATGGTGGTTGCATGATTTAAGAGAGATCAGCACAGCGCAGTTAGCAGTTTATACTCAACACAGCCTCTTCAGACAACTCACCCTATTGCAGCCTGACGATTGCACCACAACCCACTCCCTAGTGTTATGTTTATTTCTCTGACAAAAAAAAAGCTTTATTCCAATATAGACCGTAAGTACTATCACAGCAGAATAGTACCTAGCATAATGTTTGTGGTGAGCTCTATAATCACATTGTAGGTGCAACTACAGTATAGATAGGAATAAAGTATATTTTTACCCCAATTGTTGTCAAAACCTGCTGATTTTCAGTTCAAAACTTTATGTTCAGAGGGAATGCAAAGCCATAAATTCAAGAAGCCAGGTTTGAATTCTCCTCCAGTTTGCATCACATATAAAAGCTGATGCAAGGTATGTGTGTGAAAAGTCAGAAGTAGTAATAATTAGTTACATAACTTATGAAGCAAGACATGCCATTTTGTTTTCACAGCTTTCAAAAGAATTCCATTCAACATTATCTCAGCGCTATTTGAAAGGTATTGATGTCAGCCTGAGCTATCTCTATACCATTAAACTATGCTCTGATAGCAACGGGGTTGCCAGAGGGCACTTGAGACCATTAAAGGAAGCAAATTTGGCTTTTGCATTCCAGACAATTTTCCAGAACAGTTAAAACCTACTGAGGTTACTCTGACAATACCACTCAAACATTTCATAGCTCTCACTATCCAAACTGCACTGGCCTCGGATTTTTCAGGATACTGCAAAAGAGCAATCACACATTCAGAAGTACTGTGGCATTAATCATCACAGTTATGTGAGGTGAGAAGCAATGAGTGTATTTAAAAGCAAAATTAATATTATAATTCCTCACACTGGGAATACTTCAGAAGGGAAAGTCTGAATGGCTTTTCTCCCCTAAGAATTCATATTATACTCCGCAAACCAGCTGTACATATGTAGACCTTTTTTTCTGTTTCTAGATTCTCTTAGATCATATTCTGCACTTCTATCCTGCTCACAGGACTTCTGGCACACACAGGAAACAGTTTGAAATTGTAAAGGGACCTACCCCTTGAAGGAATCTCTGTGTACAATCTTGACACTGTTCAGACTGCTTCCACTGAAATTATGCAGCTGCACAGGTATGTAGCAGAGACAGATGCCTTACCAGGAAAGAAGTAATTTTACATTTATTTGCTAACAATGAAAGAATAAATATTCTCGTAAAGAATATGAGTACGTGTGCTAAGAGAAATTTTCTCACTCCCTGTTTATAGTTCCGATGAAGTGTTTTGTTTAAATAAGACAAGTGATCATATTTTCATGTTCTAAAGAAGGTTATCAGATCTTGAAGTAAAAGTGAGTCCTGTGAAAGGCCTTGGTGAAAATATTTCCTACATGTCTCTCAGGTGTACAGGTGTGAGGTAACATCAAGACAGATTATTTAATATTAAATCACTCTCACAGAGATAGTGCGACATCCCTTCCTCAGCCTTCCTCAAGAAAGCAGAAGGAAGAACACAAATTTTTCAATTTTTTTCTGAAACTTTTTGATCAGGGCTTTAATTTTTGCAAATTTCAGACTTTTTTAATTTTTCTAAATTTTACCTTGGAAAAAAGACTTTCCCCACCTTTTTGCTCTGCATGTTGCTCTCATTCCTCACTGTTTGTCTAGCTCTCTTTATAGTCCTTTCTTTTCAAGGGCCAACTTTAGAACATTTTTCCCCTGTCCACGGTCTTTTGCAATGTCTCCACCTCCCTCCTTCCCCAGGAACTAAGCTGGCAAAGCCCAGGGAGGGACAAGCTTGGATACACAAGCAGGAACAAGTACCTACCAACAGAACGTGAGGAAAGACAGGGAGAGAAATCATTTGGGAGTGCCTTAGGAAGACATTGTTGCCCAATAATGAGCCTTATCCCAATTACGTCTGTAATTATATGCTTGAGGTCAGCTCAAGTTAGTTGAGTATGTGAATAAAACTTCTGCCACATTTTCAAAAATAATATTTACATCTGTGACTGGGAAATTATGGAACATGGAAGGAGTTGAATTGGTAGTTGGTTACATTTGAAAGTTAAATTTGATTTAGCTTTTTGCAAAATTCAGCCTGAATTTAGAACTGACTTATGGAGGCAGAGCATCAGTGTTTAAGTTCTGATGTTCTGGTATTCATGACAAGAAGTGTGGCCCTGTATATTTTCTGGTAAATATTTAAATTTGCTAGTTCTTGTTGCACTGTTTAGTCAGATAAATTGTGCATTTGCATAAGCAAAATGACATAAGTTGACCCAAGTAAATAATCAATAGTTTCCAAGGTAGTTAATTTTAAAGATCATTTATCACCTGTTACTGATCATTAGCAGTACAGTTATTTTCTGTAATAACCTGAAACCAATGCTATATATCAGTGTCGCGAATTTCTTAATCTGCTCCTAGAACACTGGTAGATACATTTTTGCAGTGATGAAAAAGTTTTGAAGTATTTTATTATTAACCAAACAGACATAGTCTAAATAAGGTTGGATGATTACCTTATTTCAAAATACAGACTAGAATTTACATGTATTATATATTTTTCTTTATGCATTATCATTTTCAATACAGCACATTCAAGTCTCAGAGACTTCTGGATTAATTTTATATAATGTTCCTAGCAGAGACGTTAAATTTTAGGTTATATCAGTAGCCCAGTATAAAATTTCACTAGTATGCAATTATATTTACATAATAAACAAAGTTATAATATACATTGGACAGTGACCGTAATCTGTTCTTATCCTTGTTGAGTTATTCATGGTTAATGAGACCTAAATTAATGAACAAATACAACTCTCACCAGCATAGTTCCAAGTAATCCCATTGAGAATAAATTTGCATGAGGACAAGCACTGATGTGAAACTGTAGAAAATAAGGCTGAACATTCATTCAGCAGAAATCGTTTGCATACAACTGCACTGGGAAAACACAGGGTTTTTTTTTCCTTATGACAGAACGGGTTTCTCATAAGGACAAATATGAAATATTAGCAAAATGAAACACATTTTCTGGAAAACTTACAATCATGTCCAGCTTGACATCAGTAAATTAATGATATAAATGGTAGACTACACGTGGTGACTTAGCAGCATGAGTCTACTATCTAATACTCAACTAACACACTTTATTCTGGTCAATTAAGTCACAATTTTGCTTACAAAGTCAATAAAATGATCTGACCTGAGGCTAAATTATCAAACAGGATTCTTCATCATGAATTTTCTGAGCACTTCTGTATTTGTCTCCAGCTGTTGATCAGCCAAATGGAAAGCAAGGATTTCTCTCACCCACTGAAAGGCTGCCTATGACTCATCTATTTAAAAGAAAAAGTTATTCAGGATAAAGCCCCCATGCCATGATTATACGTAAGGAAAGAGAAGGATTCAGAGGGGGCTCTGTACTTTTGCGTACAGCTCATTGCTGAGAAAAGGATTTAGGAAGGAGTGAGGAAAAGTGAGATTATGTGGAATTCAGAGGCTTCGTGTCTACTGTTCCCAAAGCATCACTACTTCATATAGTGATGTAAATTGTCCCTCTGAAATATGATTATCCTGTGCACCATAGTAAGGCTGAGCCAGTTTGGTCTCAGTAAATCTTGAATGTTGTTATACTATGCTTCAGTGAGAGGAATGGGATGCTGCAATTATATGACCATTACTTGCAATAAATGATATCTGGGCAACAATTATATCTGCTTAAAGAAGACAATATGCTAAAAATTTATACAGTCATGATATTGCTGATGGAACTAAGTGTCTAAGCATTCTAGAACCCATGATTTCTTAAGTTTATGAGCTAGTAAATGCCTAACTGCTGAATGTGGAGGCTGGCGGGCCTCTTGTTGTGGAGGCTGCTGAGCCCATAAGACAAGGAACAAAAAGGGTCCATTAGTGAGACCGTCCGTAAGGGTAGAAATCCTCCCCAAGTCAGAGCGACAAGGAAAGGCTTCTCCCATAAACATCATTTATGTTAATGTACCCAGTTCTGTTCCCCTGATTGATCCGTTGGCCTCCCTGCCCCTTTATCCCTTTTATGTCTGTACCCTAGAGTGTTCTCCTTTCCCTGCTCTCCCATTGGCCCTTGTTCCTTAGTCCCTCCCTTGTGGTATCCATACTGGTTCCCTTACCCTAGTCCCACCTCTGTACAGCCCCTGTGCCCTCAGATCATTGGCCCTGATGCTCTCTCCGCCCCTGTATAATACCCTGTACCCTCTATTGTTCCTTGTCTTCGTACGTGGAACCTTTTATGTGGGTGGCCGCAATAAACCCTCCCGTGGAACCCCATACGGAGACCCTTCCTGGATTCTTTTATTGTCGGCTTGCGTGTGTGTGTGTGCCTGCTGCTCCGGTGGCAGAGGGGGCTTGTGTGAGTGCCTTCGTGGCCTCCACCATTCGTACTCGTTGGAGATCGGCAGCTCCGGGAGTGCTGGATCCTGTGTGGACGCTCGGGGAAAACGCATTGCCTTCGTCAACTGTGAGTGCAGCAGCCCTACCGAGGCGGCTTCTTTGTGGGGACGCTTTTGGGAAGGTTGCAGCACTTTTACCACCCTTTACCTGCCGCAACAGCTGAGTTTTTTCTTTGAGGGCAGAAGTTTGCATATGTGTGTGTGTGAATAGCTTAAAAATTGCTATTAATTTTGACTGTCCATTCCCTGCTAAGCAGCTGCATATCCTTACCGCAGGCTCAGAGGAACTCCTTAAAACTTCAGGAAAGGATGTTCAGGCACACAGTTTTATGTGACTCCAGTGTTTGAGGCTGCAGGCAAGATGGGGTTTGTTTCCATTTTCTAAATGCAGTCTCTGAAGTGTATGCTGAGGCCCAAAGGTTTGTGAGACATTCATGTGTTGTTAATAATTTTAATGAAAGACCTACAAGTGACTCATGGTGTTCTGCAGTGGCAGCCATAGGACAGGGAGGGTACCCTAGAGAATCTCAGGAGAACTAGATGACCCTGCCTTGGTAATGATATCTAAACTCATATTCAGTCAGTGGAGTTCAGTTGACGTAGTGGCATCCATAGAGCCATCTTCAGTAAAAATGAATTTAGTGAACTGATGTTTAAATTAACTAAACTAGGTTTCAACTGTATCAATTTCATATATTTCTATTGTCTATAAAGAAATTCTAGACTATAATGACACTGTAAAGTCTATAAAGTAGACATAAATATTTAAGTACCTTGATCTGTTAACTGAACCCTCTATGACAGTCTCCAGAAGGGTTTGAGTGCCTTGTGCATTCACATTCCATGTCTTACCTGGAAGCCCCGAGTAAACTTGCTGGATCTCCAGGGACGTCTTATAGAGTCAATGTTTGTCTCTGTGGGTGAATGAATCAGACCCTGGATGTCTTAAGTTAGGTGAGGTACATCTCCTCCTGATCATCTAAAATTTATCAGAAATATGTACTTGGGACTTATTCTCATACTTTGGTATTAGTGAGGAGTCAGATACATTTTAATACATTTTATACAATAAAATCAAGTAGTATGTAACCAATAGGAAAAAGGCCGATTAAAATTCCAGGATGTAAAAAAAACCCACTTAAACTGTAATTCTAATTTTGAATGTATCTTTCAGTGGCTGGTTTTCCTGATAGAAGTAACTGACATAATAGAAATTTGAATAAATCAATGATAGGTGCTTAGCACCTAGCTTTATGTTCTAACTAAAGGGATTGTAAAGAGGTTGTTGTTCCTTGTCATGTCTCTCAAGATAGCTATTTCGATGTAAAATACAGAAGGAGAAAACGAATGCAGTTTCTATCTTAGAGCAAAACCTTGTGGCTCCAGGATATACTAGGGGTGTATTTGGTTTTTTTTGAATTCATAAGTCATGTTTATGTTGATTATGAATATCCAATTATTTCAAAACCATTTGAAAGCATTGTCCTGCTCAGCTAGTCTCTTGTTAGTTGTAAAAAAGTAATTCACAAGCAGGACTTTGCTCCAGTCCCCAGCTAGCCCCAGCTATGACAAGAACAGTGATGAACTGCTAACATGCAACAGCAAAACCAAACCCAGAATACAGATCTCTGCACCAAGATCCACACAATATGGCATAGAGATATAGGCTTAATTCTTTCTTTAGTGAGATATAAGCCTAAATTTAGGCACTTAGTTGCTTAAATCTCCTCAAGTGCTCTGCAGAAAGGGAATTCCCCCAGAGAGATTTTAAGAAAGGTCTCCACTGGGCGTGTAAGGCCGCCTAGGCATGATAACCCTCAATACAGGTTCCAGCTTTACTTCCAGTAGTCCACATAAAATTCAGTATATAACACTTTATTTATTACTATTTGCAGTGAATTTTGCCCTAATGATCACTGATCACTGCAAAGAGATCTTCTACAGGTATGCATTACCTTCCTCTGTGCCCCTGCAGGTTTAGATGAGAAAGGTCTGAGAAGTATTGTCCTAATGACCCAAGACAAAAAGATAGGAGAAAGATTTTTTAAATAACTTTACTCCGTTAAACAGACAAATGAAGGTTTTGAAGATTTTGCTGTGAACACAGGCAATCAAGGACATCATGATCCACCCTGAAATACAGAATAAAGCAATACTAGAAAAGTCAGAGACATTTTATAACTCAGTCTTCTAATGAAAGCGCATGTAACATATGTATGTTTAGAGACTTATATTTCCAATGACATCTGTTCTGTTTAGCACTCCTGTCTCCATGCGTGGACCGCAGATGGACTGGCACAAAACCAAGTATGATTTGTTCATAGATGATTTATTTTTTGTATGCTATTATGATATATAGGGAAGATACACACATTTCTGGAAAACACTGATTGCTAGCAAAAATGATGCTTTTACATGTCTCAGCTAACTCTGTCCCTGTCAATCTGCAACAAGGAGGAAGACTAATGTGATTTTGGTAGATGTGGTGAAAGGAAGGGCAGCCAAACTCTTGGACTAGAACAGGACACCTGGCTTTGACACAGGCAGGCTCTCTGGGAGATTTTGACTATGATCTCCGTTAAGCTTTAGGAGTGTATCAGCAGAATGTTGTAATATGTCTTGCACAGAAGAGTTGCAAGGAACAACATCATGAGATTATTGAAGTCTGAAGAGACATATGGAAAACAGTCTTGTCCCCTGTTTCCCTGCTACACACATTAACAGGCTGGGACTTTTACATTGTGTGTGCCGCAGCCAACCCTTGTGATCGCCAACATAAGGCTCAAATCATTAGTATGTTTTCAGTGTTCATATGCTTTCCTGATAACTGATGAAGAAAATACTTCTATAAAGAAAATATATAATCCTTTAGCACTAGAGGAACTTGAAACTGTTTCTGCACTAGTAAATCTTATGGATCAGAACCTATTTTCTAGACTTGTATCCTGATGAAAAAGCACAGTTCATCATGATATTGTCTTATCTCACCTTCTAAATTGTTGTGAATGATCCCTGGTTTATGCAAAATCTACTGCTGTCCCTATGAATTATTGTGAATTAGCATGAATAAATAACAAGCAGGGGTCCTAGCAACTTAGTGCCCTGGTCCTTAAGCAACCTTCAAATTTGGTGGACTGTGAAAAAAAATGATTGAGTTTAAAAAAACACAACTTGCGTCACAAGAAAGGAAAATGTGAAATAACCATATATTCAGAAATCCCTTCAAAAACATTTTGACACAAATTCCTTTTCCCTGTAATGTCAAATCTCAGTTTTTCCAGTGGATGTCTTAGGCTTTGCCCATTAGACAGAAGAGTCATCTTGAAAATGTCAGGTATCTCAAGGGAAGTGCTCTTGATCAGAATAGCTAGTAATAACTAATTCATGGCAGAACTTGGTTTATGGACAAAGCTTTTAAACAGTCATTTTATACATCTTATTGATTCTTCCACTTTACTTACAAACAAATGCCTGCAGTTTGCATTTACCTGTAAAATTTTGCTCGGAAAATGTTTTCCTTCATCAAAATACATATGGGAGCCAAGGGGGAAGAACCAAACTTTGTTTTCTTTGTTTTTTCTTAAACAAGAAAAATCTCACAGAAGTTACTTTAATTTAATTCACCCTATTGTTTGCAAAATTTCTGATAAGTAAAGTCTTTTGACTAATTACCTTTACTGACCACAGTTTTTAATTAACAGAGGAGTTAAAGTGAATTTTTGAGTGCTCTCCCTTCAGAAAGGTAATTTGTTCCCTGTCCTCTTTATCTCTGTCTCTCCCTCAGGATGTGAATATATACCACATCATTGCTGGCCGTACGCCAAACACAGATACCTGGGGCTGTGGCTGCCTGATTCTTTGTTCCAGCATGACTTCTCTGGCTCTGTGCAGTTAGTGGGATGCACTAACTCTTAGGCACACCTATTTGCATTGAGTATTTGCATTACTCAGCATTTTCCAAGCCATTTCATTGGAAACAGTAAATATTAAACAATGCTCTTGGAATGTGTCTGATAAATTTCCAGTGAGATACCTCAAGTGCTGTTAACAGTATTGCTGTAACATATAGAACAAAGAGTGTACAGCATGTGACATTTTGAAATCCATTTTTGTGTCTTTGAGGATAGCATCTATTTATATATATATGTGTGCTTGTATCGTCAAAAAGCTAAAAGCAATGTTCAGAGTTTTTTAACAGGATATGATAGGTCATCAATTTCCAAGTTGTTTGCTTTTTTTTCACTCCTTTCCTAATAATTATTCCTATAAAAATTCACAACAATTTTTCTTGATGTTTTCAGGATATTCACATTTCAGACATTTCAGTCAACTCCAGTTTATAAATACCCATCAACAAAATTTTTATGGAGCCATGGACCCCTATACCAAAAACACATTTGGTACTTGATAGGAAAAAATCATGGAACAGACACATTTTAGATATTAATCAGTAATTTTCTGGAAGACAGACTGAGAGCACAGTGCCATGTGAAACCTGACACAGGTTGTGTTACCAGGTACTTCCATGAACATGATAAAGTGTTGCTCCACCAGTAGCTAAACCTCCAGGAAACTTCTCCATTTGCCATAAAAGACCCATCGGGCTGGGTGTTTTGCACACAAATGTGTTAATCTTTTGAGAACTACTATACATACTTAGTAAACTGATGTGGAAAATAGTGTGTCAGTGCACCTCAAAGATCTGAAAACTTTGTCTTAAAAGCCAAAGATGTGTTTTAGAGATTCATGGTAATTATAAGTCTGTTTTAAAACTTCTAGATTATCACTTTTCTTCTAGAAAAGAAGAGCGTTACTATTTGTATCTGGTGACATTTGCCCTGTGTTCCAGCCAAAATCATTATAGTTTAGGGGACTAAACAAATGTTTCTTCAAAACATCTTACTTTATAATAATGTCTGCCGAGGCAGATATACTCTGCAGACATTCAGTCTCTTTCTTTAATAGTCATGATATACAGTTCCAAGGGTAAATCATGGCTCCTGAAATGTATTTTCCAGGGTAGTCTGATTTCTGTAGCCATATTTTAGCATTTTGTTTCAGTTTTGTACAATCAAACATATTTTTTTTTTAAGGAATGATACCAGTAACACTTTACTTTTGCTAACATGATTAGCATTAGATTTTGATTCTCTTCTCTTACTTGCTAGCAACACAAAGCAAACACAGTCCTTGGAGTTCAACATTTTCTTTGCCTATTGTATTATAAACAAGATTGGGTTTGTCCATAGAACTTCTAATGTACTATTTGTTTTGACACACATTTTTAATCTAGTGTTTCTTTCAAAACTGTCTTAGTCATTACAGAGGACTGCTTATCCTTTATGATATGAATTAGGAGAGAAGATTTCAGGATTCATTACCAGTTTAGTTCATTTTCCATCCATTTAACCCTGGGACTGGAGGCTGGTGGTGCCTTTGAATTTACTCCAAGTAGAGTCAGGAGTATTGAATTAATCCATGCAGTTTTACAAAATTTGACCTCTGTCAGAGTACAGTTTCTCCTTAAAAATACCTTGTTCTGGTCCTCTCTCTGGCTATTCTGATGTGGGTGAAATCATTCCCAATTTCTGTTTTTGCATGAATGAATGCTTACACGTAGGCATAATCTGTTCTATTACCTCATCACAATGCCATCTGACCATCTCACATTCACTAATGAGCTCTATCAACACAATAGTTCTGTTTCTAAAGATGAGACATTGGCATACAATGAAAGATTAGTCCAAGGTCATGTTGGGAATGTGTCTGCATTGCATACTACAGAACAGAATGGAAACATTCAAGGTTGTCCTACCATTCTCAGCAGCATAAACATTCAGCATCATTTGCTTCTGGCTTTATCTGTATTGTTTTAGAGACAGAGGTACTTTGGCTGTCGTTAGGCTTTTCTGCAAATTTGTGGAAAGAAATAGCTGCTGCAGAAAAGCTACTCCTTAAAAAACCTTTTTGGACTCAGTTCTGGACCAAAAGAAGCTAATTTACTTGAAAAACTGCTAAAATTAGTTTTTAAATACAATTGTTTTGCAAGTGCATTTTGATTTTATTAATGTAATTATTTATTTTATTTTATTCTTGAAAAGAATGGATAAAGGCAGGCAAGAAAATAAGTAAATTTCAACAAAGGAGAAAACATTCGAAAATTATTAAAAGTCTGAAGTCTCAGCTTCTTTTAAATTATATTTACAGCACATACTTTAAACGTTTACATCCCATTAATTCATGAAATTGTTGTGATGTAGGGTCTGAACACTGGTAAATGCTAACAGCTCGAGGCTACGCATAGCTCTGCTTATACTAGAATTTCAAATATCTGGGGACAATTAATAATATGTTGATGGAAGCTTCAGTACACACAGAATCAAAGTCTTGAGGAAATTGGAAAAGTGGTTTTACGCTGCAGGAAAATTTATGGAACAAATGTGAATACTCCTTGGAGGTTGAGATGATCAGATGTTTTCTTTCTGCCTTTTGATGACCTGGACATGGACACTCAGTCTTTTCAGAATTTTTGCCAGTTTGTATCCATGTCTCAGATGTTTCTTCCAAATCTGATTAAAAACACATCTGTTCAATCACAGACATTTTCAGAATGCAATAGCTGGAATTCTATTGCAGAAGACGCAGCATTGCTCTATGAATCCAAATTTGATTCTATGTGTTACCTGACATTTACAGGTGCCCTTTGACATATCAGTTTGAACACAAATTGCAAAACCAGGCACTAATTTCCAAAGTTAAAATTCACAATTTTTAGATTTTAAAATTTTGGTGTTTATGGTTATGCTCTAAAAATATATTTCTAAACAGTTGAAAGGTTGTACTTCAAATGGAAGAAGTGAGCTGGCGTGTTAGGTAAACTAATGCTACAGAATAAATCACCTTCCTTCCCCTGTTATTCACTTGCCTTTTTTTTTCTTGCTGTTATTTTCCCCTGATTTTCATTTACTTCTTCCAATCAATAGTCTTCATAATTTTAAATTCTCATAAGAATTCAGATAAGAGATAGAGTTGCTCAGAACTTCTGAATAACTTCAGAGGTTTGGTGCGTTGTGTTGGGACAAAAGCTCTTGTAAACTTTGGTCTTCACTCTCTTTGCCTGTCTTCTAAGTCACGTATGAAACATCTATGGCTAGATCCTCATCAGGAGCAGTGTCATATGGGAAAGATAGAGAAAAGAAGATGGAAGGCGTGGCTCACTCAGTGCATGCCACTGTCTGATATTTGGATAGTCTGAAATATTTAGTATTTTTTGAAATGTTTTGAGAGAAAAGGACCCTGTTCTCTATTGTTATTTTCATAAAGATGCCATGTGCTTGCTTGTTTGCATATAATTGGTGTGTGGTGAAAATAACACAGCTGCTGTAAATACCACAGCTCCACTGACTTCAGGATATACAATCTGTGGATCATTTAATGATATCTGCTGTCTACATCATGGAGTTGTGAGTTTGAAATCAGGACAGACACTGAAGTTCTCTACGATTTTTGCATGAAAGGGTTTATAACACCTTTCCATCTCCACCCTGATGCTAAATAAACTCACTCTAAAGAAAAAAACCAAAAACAGCCTTACCTTGTAATCAAGTTGTTTATCTTCTATCTGCTTCAGTGAAAAGAGATGTGTACATTAGCTGTGTATGAATTTATGTATATTATATAAATATACACACATTAAAAGCAGCATCTCCTTTCCTCATTAACACTTTGGTGTTGGCAGGCACTACAAAACAAACAGGTGGTCTGTTATGAACTGATAGTGTTGTCAAAAGCTGAAGAGCTGAGGGAATTCAGACTGAATTTGCATTCAGCCAAACTTAGCATAATTGTTACTGGCACTTATTGCAATGAAACCTGTCAGGGGTGGAAGGGGAGATTTGTCACTGTGTCTGGCCAAATGCAGGAGGGAAGAGAACAGAAATGTTTCTAACTCATTTGTATTTCAAGTTCTCTCTCCGCAGTGGAAAGCCGTTCTTCTTATTCTTCATATTTGTTTGTAAGGTATTCATAGGTTATGAATTGTAACAGAACCTCACCAGTTATATTACAGTAATGTATGGACACCTGATGGAAAACTATAACTACCAGTCACCACATGTTGTGTCTGGATGCTCTCTCTAGTTCTGTATCCTCCTGATATTAAATCTCAGGTGCTTCAAGGAAAGATGTGTTCTCTGAATGTGTTTACTAGAATGGTTCTGTGCACAGGGAGAAAATTCCTTCCTAATTCCACTTGTTCAAGCTGTACCAAAACATCTAGATAAGTAGTATCTGTAACAGTGCCACTTCAACCACTATTTTTCTGTTTCTCCTTATGATGTGTTTAGTTTGGTTTTTTTTTTTTCTGAATAAGAGGGAGGGGAAATACTTGTCTTCATAGTAACTTATCTCAGACTTCATGTGTTAATTACATTGTGAGTAAAATAATTACTCCTTTCATAATACTTCTTAAAAGCACACACCTTCTCGAGACATCACACCATGGTGCAGAGTGTGCCAACTACTAACATCACAGGCAGCAGTGTATGACAGACAGTCTGTGAACAGCCTTGTTAATGCCAGTGAAAATGAGGGGACAGAATGGAGTCAGTACTTGGAAAAGATTGATTTACATCTTCTCAGCATGAGAAATGATGTATCTCAACCAATAGCTTGTGAAGAACAAAAAACCTGAGAAGATTTTAGACTGGGTGTCGTATACCCCCTTTCTTTAATAGTGGGCAGGCCTCAGGATTGAAGCTGACACCTACACTTAATTTTCCTAGAAATCACCATTAAAACACTTGATAGCTGACCTTTAGGGAAATTTTGAACATATTCCTTCATGTGTCATACTACCCCAGATTCATCCAAAAAGAGTGCATTTTTTTACCCTTTCCATAAATTAACATGTTCTTATTCACAGAATATCAGGATCATGGAGGGAGCTTGACTTTCCTTTCTATACACTGCAGAGATTTGTCAAGAAATTAAGAACTGCATATTTTAACTTAGGACTGAATACTGACGTTTTTCAACATATGTTTATGTCTAGCATATCCAGTGTTAGTCTGCAAAACAACATGATGAGTGCTAAATTGCCAAGAACTCTTTTAACTACATATGTATACATGCAACTCCCATGTTCATAAGAGGGAAGAACTCCACTCAACCCAGCCCTTTAGGAAACCAAGACCTGCATCTTAGATAATTAATTGTTTCAGTTAAAATTTCATATAGCCATATATCACCAAAGCAGGGGGTTTCAGTCTTCGTGCACATGATCATTCATTCACAGGGACAGGCCTTGCAACTAATTTCCTGACAGGTTTCACAACAGTAAAAATACATCTTCTTAAACAGAGTCCTAACTACTGTTGCATAGGTGGTTTCGCACTTAATCTGATCAACTTACTAGAATACTAGTTTATTAGTAAAGTGGAAAAATGCATTACAAATTTTTAAAAACGTGCAGATACTGCACTATTAAAGATTTCATTTTACTAAATCTGCTATTCTTTGTTATCATCTTTCTTTTTATTCTTTCCTTAAAAAGGTCAGAAGAAAAATTCAAAATATAACATAGTTGGTGTCTGACTTTTAAAATAAATGAGAAGTGTAGAGCTGGTAAAACTGGTAGTAGAAAATGTTGGAAAAAATACTGTATTTTGTTTAGAGAAAGCTTATGTCTGGAGATGTTTGAAAGTGGCAACTTTTCAAGGGAGAAAAACAAATTAAATTAAAAACCTCCATAGATTTACATAAAGTACTTCCAGGTTACATTTTTCGTTTTTTGTTTTGGCTAGCCTTTCTTGTAGACAATGATACAAGTGAATCTGGTGACTAATGTTGTTTTCAGGTTTCTAGCCAGCCAAGAGCTTTCCCAGAATTTGGTCCTGTCCATCTCCTCCTGTAAGACACATAAAAGATGGGAGAAATAAAGAAGAAGAGAAAAAGGTCAAATGATGAGGGTTTTAGTTCATAGGGGATGGCAATTTACAGTCTATCCTTTTAGGAGTTAAAGCACAAATACTGTATCTGCTGAAGTGCCTTTGAGCTTCCACTGATAATTGTGCAAGCAAAGAAGTGTCTCACCATAACAGCAGGTGATGGTCTAGTCCAGGAGTCCTTGTAGAGGTGCTCTGCTCTTTGTAACAGAGCTCAGAAACTGTGCTATCCCTGTTCCTCTGAAACCCACTGGAGACAGAAAAGTTAGTGTTCACAAATACACTGGCTGGTTTATGAAATACTCTGTGCAACTGTAAACAGTAATTTTGTTCTAACTTGGGGAATGTGCACAAGGTAGCAATCTCTGGCACAGCCTTATGCAATGAAATCTGAGGAATCATGAAAAGGAAAAGTCCTCCGTTTAAAAAATATGTGTATATATAATTCCAAGGCATGATCATCAAACAAGGGCAGTCTTGGGCCTCAGCTGAACTGCAGAGTAGCATGTCCTGTTTTTATCAAAAGCGAATCATATGCTCCTGGAGGTCAAAGGCCCATTTGTTAACCAAATGCCAGTTACATAGAAACACTTGGGGAAAAGAAATTCTGATGAACTGGAAAGAAACTGGAAAATATGCATTGGTGTATTGAATTCCAGTGAATTAACCAGCTAGAAAATGGATTCTGGATGGCATGGTTTTCTCAAAGTTCACCTAAAACTCAGTATGAGCCCCCAAACCCAGCTGTCTAATCACTGAGGTACTGGGGTTACCTGCCTTAGGTTTGTATTTGAGGTCAGGGGTGTGCACTTAAAATGAACCTCTTAATCACCTGCACCATATTTTTGCACACATTGTGAAAGTCTCCTAACGAACACAATATGAATTCTTCCAGATGAAACTAAATTGTACGTAGAGTCTCAGGAGTATACCCATCTCGTTGCTGCCACTAATGGGCGTTTAACACCCAGGGCCAGGCAACAGCCAAGCCAAAGTAAACCCCTGAAAACATGTTCAACATAGTTGTGATGGCTTCACCTGCAGCTTTTCCCCATACAGATCCACTGCGCTGCACGAGTTGCAAATGTTGACATAGGCTGGGTGAACTTCTTCTTTGTCTGGCCAAGTGTGGTGATAAAGGGCTGCCTTTCATTCCTAACACGGGAAAAATTACAAATGTGTGAATATTAAGTGGAGAGAGGCATTTCCCTGCACCTCAGGCTTAGAGACATCTTTGTAGCTGGAAGATTAAGACACTCACTTCACCGTAGGTTAAATGTACGCAGCTATGTCAGTGTCCTGAATTTTATGGTTACCAGTTTTAAATAACGAACTGACCACAGACATGACAGTAACAGCTACTTGAGTCAGCGGTAGGAATGCCATAAAATGCTGTGCACCTGAAACCTGATACTTTAGCTAGCAGTTAGTGCTTCTGAGTAATAACAGGTGAATAAGGTGTGCTTTAGCGTTTTCAGATGGCACTTACAGTTTTCTTCTAAGAAGATGAGACAGATCTTGAGACTTCATTTAAAGTACTCAAAGAAATGAGCTGGCATCACTTGTGCTACCTTGTGTTTGCCAGAGGCTAAGAGTGTACATGTAAACAGTGACTATAAGTCAGCTGATACTCTTGTTACCTCATGATTACTTGCTTGTATGTGTGTATGTTTGCAGAGGTATTCAAATTAGACAACTGTGGTTGCAATGTTTTGCTGCCCAGTATCAGTGGTTGCTTTGTTGCAGGAGTCATTAGTAAAAAATGGCAGTTGAGACAAGAATCTCAAAAGCTAAAGACTAACACAAGCCCTTGCTTTTGCTACTGGATAAATACACACCAACTAACTGCATTTTAAGTGTATGGAGCAGTAAGTCTGGTTTGAACTCAAAGCCATCATCCCATAAACACTCAGAGCTGCAGCAAGTAAATTTGATGTACAGCAGTCCATGAAATAATCATCCAATAGCGCTTTCCACAGAGAGGGTGTAATTTAAAACCAAGATAATTTTTCTACACCTCAATTAAGAAGTTGAAGTAGGAAAATCAGCTGAAAGACAAAATGGGCTCATCTTGTTTCCTCATGTGTCTGCGTCCTGATAACCAGAGCACGTACTTGATAGAAAGTATAGAGGTTCACATTCAAAGAGATCAGGCTAGAATGGCAAGCTGGGGCAAAAATCCTTTTCTGGCCTGAAAACCTTCTCCAAGCTGGAATCCTCTAACTTGCTGACAGCGTTGTGCTGATGACATCTCATCTGGATTTGGAGAATCTGAGCGCTGCTAGCTTGAACACCTCCTTTCCTAAGGCAGCCACGTGGCATGTAAACACCCTGGAAACCAGGTATATCCCTAGCAGCAGCTACAAGTGGGACACTGACAAAGGTGATAATGACCCAATTCTCAGAACTTGAGTTCTCTTCCATTCCTCTGTGATACTCATAAAAAAATCACTGTATTTGTATTCTACAAAAAGCAGAAGTGGCAAAAGTGATCATACAAATCCATCTTAATCTTCATAAATACTATTGACTGCTCCACTGAACATCTCTGAGTCACTGCCTTCACAGACAGTGGATAGGTTAATTTCCATCAGTATGCACATTTTCAGCCCTTCATCAACAAAGATCTAAACAGCTAGGAAATTGCAGCTTCTCTTCCTGCTGTTAAGGATTATTCTAGAACATGTACAGGCATCCCACAGAGTATTGCTGTACTGTTAGGTCACCTATTGCTCTGACAAAGATGATTTAGGGGTAATTGCAGACTGACAGAGGAAGGTTGATTTAGAGATTCGACTGTGCTGCCAGCAAGAGAAGCCAGAATTGAAATTTGAAGGGCTGAATATATGTTCAGGAATGCCATGCTTCTCTGCTTTTATAATTTTGTAGACTTAGATGTTGAAATCTATCATATAGAGACCAGAAGGTGAGCATCATATCAAATGACTGCAGAATCTTCCTTTATAGTGTGATGGATTTTTGCTCATTTTTTGTATGGTGAATTTAAGAATCCACACAAACCCTGACTTTTCTTGTTTTCTTTTGCTGTGTGCTGTTTTTGAGGTCAGATACTCAAAATCAACATCAGTTATATAAAGATACACACAGACACAAAAGGAAAAATAAAAAAGAGAAAAGAACTAGGCAGTGGAGTCTGGAATGTCTTCAACCAAGCTATAAACTTACGTCGTTAAGACAAGCCAAACCACAATCACTGCTGATTTAAAGGAACTCTTGTACTTAGTGATCATCTTCATGAAGCAGAATGCATGGAAAACAAACATTAAGGTTTATAAACAGAAAGTAAATAAATGGTGCCCAATGTTGGTCAGCACCAATTCATTTATAGACTTCTCCTCTCAAACCATCTGCCGTTAGAACAAAAAACGCATGGAAGTACTTTGAGACTTCAGCTTTTATTACAGAGTATGAAAATATCCCAGACAAGCTGAAATTGAACCACCTTGTCTTTGTGTATATGTGTGCATACACATGTGCTTTCTTGTTGACATGTATTATTATGAAGATGAGCTTCCTACAGACACTGGACTCCTCTTTTACACCAGCTATTTTGAGACCTAGAATAAACCAAGCAACTGTTTGCCTGACCTTAACAGTCCACTCTTGCTCTTGTAGATTCTCTTTATTTCTAAATGAAATTTCCTGAAGAATTTTCTACAAAACAATGAAAACGGCAACCACATTGGGTGGCTGTGATCCTGGTAAGAGCAAGTTACTGGGAGGTGTCATTGGGTAGAGCTGACATTTCTCACTGATTCTATATATTTTTCTATATAAAATAGAATAGGGTGCAATTTATTATCAATCCAGTTCAAAATGTATCATATTTCATAGTTCTTATATCTCTAGTGAACAATATAAGGAAAGAAAAGTGTACAAGTATTAAAAATACAATCAAGAAATGCATATTCTAAACCTATTTGAATTTATTTGAGCCTCCTGCAGCAGGCCTTCAATTAGAAATGGTAACAAAAATGTCCATTGACTTCAGAATAGAGTTAGCCAAGCTTCCATACCTAGTAGATTTGATCAGCTTATGAATTCTGGAAGAAATTTTTTAATGAATTTTTAAAATTACCCTTATCATTTTAAGTTAATAATTTGTGAATAACTAAAATGTGTTTTATTCCTTATATAATACCTTTTCAGCTAAAAATAATTTTTTTTCTTCCTCTTTCTTTCCTATGATTTACCAGCTCCAATAATAATGTGCCTTTTCTTGTAACTTGCAGTCTTTTATTTACATCCTAAGCAGGAATGATATTAAAGTAAAATATTGTGTGTTAGAAATAAGCCCTGTACATTTATAAAAAGTTGAATTTATTTGGTGGAATTTGGGGAAAAGGGGGCACCTATCTGAAATAATGTTTATTGAAGCGAAAAAGTAATGTGAGCCACTCACAAGGGCTTGCAAAGCAGTTCAGAAGTTCAGTTGTTAACTATGACCCAGATTATCCCTTCCATAGCAGAAAGAATTCTGTTTCTCCCAAGGTCTTTCTTCAGTGCTGTTCACTTGAGCAAATGGTTTCTTTTCCCTAAAAACATGGTTTCTAAGCTCCACAGGTGCTGTACTGTCAGCTACAGCCCTGGAAGAGGTGAACGTTGGAGTAGTTCACTGTGCCTCAATACTGCAAACAGAGGGTATCTAGATGCCTTCTCGTACTGCAAATGCTGGGCTGTCTCTTCTAGATTAGAGAAAGATTTCCCATAAAATAAAATTATGCAGAGGGAAAGCAACAAACCACCTTTATCTGTGACAGAAGGAAGATGCCTGCTAATAGCAGTGAAGTTAATAATAATAGACCATTACAGGATACCACCCACTGAGTAAATAGCAACTTGATAACACAGCAAAAGTACCTGGGAAAAAACCCACAGTGACTCTTTCCAGCATTAGTTTATCTGTTGGTTGCCATTTCAGATGTAGAGAAGGAACAGAATCTGGTCTCTCAATGTACAATGTCCTTTGCTACTGAGAGGCCAGAAAAACATGTTAAGTGTTTTAACTTCACAATAAAATACACTTGAGAATCTTTTCAGATAAAAATTGCATTTTTTTCCTAAAAAGGCAGTTTGTCACATTTAAAACTTAAAAATTAAGCTTTGAAACTATAAAATAAATATTGTATAAGACAGATATCTGATGAACATGCTGTTCATGATCAGCTGAAGGTCAAAAACAGGAAAACCTTGATAAATTCCTTATTGCTGCAAATTATTATTTCAGATATTGTTTTGATGTTATATTTTTGTAAGACCTTTTAACTGCATCAAAATTGCTTCACTGCTCTTTTGGTGTAGACTGAATTAAAATTAGCATAGGGAATATTTTATTTTAAAATAATCTGTTAAAGATCCTCAGCAATGTGAAAATGTAATATATTTGGTTAAAATGCAAAACATGGTAACATAATTTCTTTTGTAAGATATCTCTCTTCCAACTTAGCTGGATACTTTCAGTGTACTGTAACATAACTTTAACATCCTAGAAAAATGTTTGAGAAGTTGATGCCCAAGGAAACACCATGCTCTAATATTCTCTACTGAGTAGCTAAATAACATACAGAAAAAATATCTACTTCTCTTTGGCTAAGTAGTCAATGAGTATATATCTATATATATATATCTATTAACCTTTTCTCTCTTTTGAAGGGTATTGCATTGCAGAAAAAAAGACCGGAAATGCTATCAAAACCGAACCCGATGGGGTGATCTGAAAAAACACTTTACATTTTGAAAACAGAGGTCTAATATGCAGTGTTACCAGGCTACTAAAAACCCCCAAACTCTCAAGAATTCACTTTAAGGAAAAAATCCCACTGTGTTGCATGGTCAACATCTCCAGCAAACAACAGCACAGGTCTGAAAATCAACTAAAAGTCTCCTATTTGCTTTCCTGGGCTTGAATAAAGTACTTCCTCTTCAATAGATTGTAATGAAAAAAAAAATTTAAAAAGAACAGAGAAGGAAAAAGGATTTCTGACTTCATATTCATTGTAAACTTTCCCATAAGCCCTCTTCATTGGAAGGAGATGCAATAATGCTGTCAGAGATTGTGTGCTGAGTTCCTGCACTTCAGGCTCATGAAGAATCAATCATGAGGATGAAGCTTTCTTTTTGCTGTAAATGCTGATCACGCTGTGCTCTCTCCCTGACTCTGTCCCGAGATGGGAGTCAGACTCCCTTAAGAGTCCTAGTTGTTAGAGACAAACTGATGAAGACCACAGGAGAGCTGTGTGTGAGAGGAGAGCAGAAGTCCCCTCTATTTCCAGGGCTTCTCAGGAGTTAAGACACAGAGGATTGATCACATTTTATTCACAGGGCAAACCAGAGACCCCAGAGAATGCTTCAATGAAGGTTACAGGCACATCATCTCAGTCAGTTTTCCTGCTTCTGGGGACGTTGGCCACTTGAGTTAAGTGAATGATGAATTGTTAACAGAAGAATTCTGTCTATGGATATTTCCAAAAATAACTAAAAAGAGAGTATAAAAAATTACTAGGTGCCAATGGAAAAGAAAGTTGACTAAATGATCTCTGCTACAGCAGTAACTCTGAGTGATGCCGTTTGTTTCCAGCATGTACCTGAACCTACTCCAAGCACTTTTATGCTGACTGTATCCAGTTCAAACATTTGGAAGCAAGGACTATTATGTCAATAATAATCTGAATTTAGGGTGGTAAAATTCTGTCCTAGAGAGGAATTTTTTTAGGAAAGAAGGGAATCTTATCGCTTAGCTGGTGCACCTCCGCTTTTAATGGTGTGGCTTGTTCTGGAATTTGCAGCTAAACTGCTGCTTGGATCCCTGGAAGGAATGGGCTGGGGAACCCAATGGAACTCACTAGAGTTTTGTTCCTGACCATGCTCCCAAATATCTACAGAAAACTGAGGCATGTAGAAGGATGGGAATCCATATCTCAGTCCTGAAAGATACTGTGTCTTCACAGGGGTTGTCACACAGCCCTGGGCATCTGGATGAGCTGGACAGTCGAGCTGGGTTTAGGAAGGGCCAGTTTTGCAGATGTGGATGTTTGGGGATTTGACATTTCCTTTTTGTGATGGCAGTTACTTCAGTCTGTAACAGAAAGCCAAGTGCTGATATCCCACAGAACCTGAGGCATGGAATAACTCCACTGATGTGGGGCTTGTGCTCAAATACAGAACATCTGCTAGATTCACCTGAAAAAAGTACTCATTCTGAATTTCTGTAACTATCCGCTACTGAGTTAGGACTTGATAAAACAAAAAAAAAAAATCACACAGAATTCTACCCTAATTTGTGCCAGTGAGGCCCAGTCTTTGTCTGGTAGGTAGAAAATCACAGGAATATTTGACTGCATATTTGTGATAGTTAGTTGCAGCCTATTAGGGGGATGTTGAAGGTTTCTGACTTGCTGGAACAGGTGAGATCCACCCTGCATATAAAAGATATAACAGCAGCCATAGGGAGAGGGAGGAAGAGGAAGTCAGTATCTGGAACAAGTACTGTGGGAAAAAGCCTGTTGAGGCAGTTTTTAGAACAGTCACAGCATTATGATTTATTCTTCCTCCTGGTAAAAACAAATTCCAAAAACCATGACTTACCTAACTACAATGAGTGTCACAATGGAGATTCACCCTATTCTGTTAATATGAACATACCCAGCTGGGAGTGGAGGAAGAAATATAAGCCTAAAAGAAAAAAGAAAAGAAAATACTGTGTCTGTAGTATTTCCAGCATAGACTTAAACTAGAAAATACTGCAAGATTAATAGGAAATGTTGTTTGCATGAGGTCTTTAGCATAATTTCCATGATTCTGAATTCTGGTTCATTTGAATATTATCCCAAATAAGGTCTGCAAACCTAGTCAGATACCTCTGTAACTATAAATCTGATTGAGTGCCCCACCTAGCCCTTAAATAGTCATTGCTACAATTCAGTAATTGTGTGTTATGTGAAAGAAAAAAATGGATTATGGCCAAAATGGTGAGCGATTTTATTCCTGTCCAGTAATTAGAAGCAGCCTAATAAGATGTGGATTTTTACTACAAAACCTGACACCAGCTCAGAACTGAAATTTGTTCCAGAAGTGGAGTTCTAAAAGCATTCTCCTTCAAATCAGATTTTCTTCCTTAGAAACTTTGTCCGTTGTCCTGCAGTTATCTCACCACTAAAACTATCTGAGAAAAAATGGGTTAACATATTTCCTTTTGTGATACTGAAGCATTGCTCTGAAGCAACAATATGAAGTCTTAATAAACAATCATTCTTATTCTTACCATTGCCTGGAGTTGGTCAGAAGTCATGGAAAGAGGAGTTCAAGTTACTGGACTGTGAAATAGCTCAGTGAAAGGAATGTATGCATTTAGAGCCTGGCTCAATAAATACCTCCTAGAGTGGGGAGCAAAATCAAATGAAGATCCATTAATCTGTCCCAGGGCTGAAGCTAGCACCATCCCAAATCCTAAATTACTTCTGGCAAGCCATCAGCACAAGAATTCAATCTGTGTAGAAACTGCTAGATAGTCTGGGGACTTCCAAAAGGCATTTTGCCCTAAATGTAACCCATTATACATCTGGTGTAACAGGAGCATTGAATTACAGATAGGCCAAAACAAAGCATACAGAAAGTCCCATAACTTTTTCAGTGTTTTCAGATAAAACCCAGAGTTCTATCTCAGGACACACAGACTGTTATTACTGTACAAATACACTATGCAGTACCTAGGTGTGGTCTATTCTTAAACTCATTATGGTTATTTTACTCTACTGTAAATAGCAACAGACACAAGTGTTTACAAGTGAGACTTTGCTCCCATATCCCTGTCAGTGCCTTGCCAGCTTCCTGGAGGGAAACTCAGTGATGCAGAACTTTATTCACTGGAAACTTTGTGTGTTTATTTGCAAACAAAACCTTTGCATGTGATCTGAAGCCTGTGATTTGCCTAGAGTATGTTGTCATCCTAACTGTGTTTGTTAACACCAGACTGAACAAATCAGAGGGAGTACAAATGTCCAAAGCTCAATTGCAGGTTGAAAGCCTGGGTGTGTCTAAAGAATTCACTACTGTTTACCAAAAAAGTCACATATTATAGCATGGCATCCTTTGTGCCTATACAGCAAATGAAGATGGAAAGTAAAAAGTAGTTACTTTTCTTATACATGCTGGGCTTACAAGACTCTAGGGCTAACTGTTGTTTTCTTTTCCTCTGTAATAAGTGAAGCTTTTGAATTAGCTTTTCTGATTAATTGGAGTGCACGTTTTCTACTACTTAAACTTTATACGGTGGGCTCACTCTTTTTTAAGGATTTAAGATTTTCTTCTCTTTCATCCTATGAAAAACTGGCAGCATCACATTGCCTGAAGTGTCTTATGGATAAAAGCATTAGTTTGCTAAGCCGCTTTACTTGCCTGCTTCTTTCATTTAATTCTTATAAATGTCGCACTTCCCTCAAAATCCATGTTTAATCCAGATCATGCATTTTACAACTGCTGTTTTTCAGCGATCAAGTGCTCTTGCCATTCTATAGTAACATGAACTCCCTACCAAACATTTTAGAAGATCCTTTCGTACAAACAAATAACAATGGAAAAGGACTGTCAGAGCTCACTTTTTTATGGAAAAAGCCAGGTAAAGTGATCCCACTCTGGCATGGAGATCTTGTGGCATAACTCTTATAAACCTTGCTCCTGTTGCTGGCATGAGGAAATTACTGGTGACCAAAGGCACGCACATCTATCTTCACAGTGCCTTAGTGGTCCTGGCTACTAAGAGCCGTTTGCTGCCCTGAAAACTACAGCCAGTCAAATTGTTCTAATTGAGGGTCAGTAGACTGGATCAAGGCACTGATGATGCTCCCACATGGATGGTATGTAGGCCCTTAACTATGGTTAACACCTAACAAGGGCTACAGATTTCTCAGCTGAAGGACCTCATCAACTGCCGACAGAACACACTGAGTACAGTTGAACTTCAGTCAGTCTATGTGAAGCACCACGCTTGGAAAGAGTTTAATCCACAAATAGAAATGTATTTATGCCAAGGAAACAGCCTAAACACATCTTCCCAGGTACTTAGCTGTTGTAAGAAAATTTGTGCAGCACATCACTGTACTAATAGAACTATATTGCTCCTGGGACCCTCTGCAGAGAGCTGTATTGTGTCATAAAGACAAGGCAGCTACGTTAAAGCAGCTCAAGTATCTCTCATGAGCTTATGCCTTCTGAGGCAAACAGATTCCCAGGCTGCAGACACAGTGGATGATCCATGCCACAGTGGGATTTCTGAAGTAAGCAGATAAAGTCAGTTAGAACTCTACAGTTAAAGAAAACTCCTCAAAATCATGTTTAAAGTCTGAAATGTGTCAGAAGCTTCTGCTCAGTTGCACATAGATGTATTGTGATATTGGAAACCCCCTGTTTCTGTTACCATATTTAGGCCAAAAGTAGTAGTGATAAACAAAAGTATCAGGACCCCACATATTCTGCAGACTTTGAATTTTCTTCCCTTACCAATCTTTTGCTGAAGCATCATACTGCAGTATAGAAAACTGTATCTAACCAGTAAAAGACATTGTACCAGAGAAAATAGGAAGGATGAACCTGAAAGAAGCCTGTCTCCCCAAACCTCCTAACATGTAACATCCCACGTATCAGATCTAACCTAGCTAAGCCTAACTAGAGGAATAATTTTATAGATGGGTTCCACAAGAAATGTTTCTATGTGAGGTATTGTATTACTTAAAGCCACATGTTCCATTGCTCCAATGGAGAATAGAGAGCATTGACGTCTTTCTTTGTTTATACAGTAAGGCAAAGGTTTTGACTTTTTCTTTAGACACAGCTGAGTAGCAAAGGGTAATTTTAGAAGTCTTAAAAAAAAAAAAAAGGAAAAAAAAAGGATAAATACAAAGAAGAAAAAAATCTAGACGAACAGGAGCATATTATCACCTATGTCTTAGGAAAAGATTCTCATCCTGCAGATAGCCAAAAGAAAAGGGACCACAAATGTGTCACCCCACCACCCCACCAGGAATAACAAAGAATTACAGGACAGCCATTTTGAACTTGAAAGCCTGTTTCACTATTCTGCCCTTGGAACTTGTAGTTTTTTATCCTTATATTGGACCTGGATCTACATGTTCAGATTTATCTTCAATTTATTTCTACTAATATGCTTTTATATTATTCCTGTTTCTTGCTCCTTGGTTCCTGATCGCCCTTTCTCTCCCACCTTCTTTATTAAGTTTTCTATTGACAGAATGATTTTTAGGCCTTGCAGCCTGGAAGTTTCTGAGGGCTTGAAAAGATCGTCCGGCAGTTATGCTAGTCAATGAAACTATAGAGACACACATGTGGAGAAGTGCTAGATCCTCTTTTATCCTCTTAGCCAAGAAGTAATTTTGTATAGGTCAGTCAGATCCTTTGGCAAATAATTGCTATGCTACATGTCCAAATAAAAGTAAATTTCATCCTGTATATTCTGACAGGTCCTTCGGATAGGACCTACTTTTACCTAGAATTCCTATTTTAAAGCAATTATAATTTAAAGCCTCAAAACTAATGTATGTCTCTTATGAAGTTATTATTCTTGGCATTTCAGAATGAAAACCATATCTGCTGTAAGGTCCACTTCTGTACTTGCCTACATTTCAGATTCAGATCAAATCAATGGCAAGTCTAAGAATGGATTGAAAAACATCTGCAGGTGGTTTTTTGTTTGGACGAAATATGTAAGAAATTCTCATGAAGCCCACTTTTGCTTCCACTGCTAGAACCACTGAGTGAAAAAACATGAGGGAGACAAATGGGTGCATAGTTTTTATTATTTCTGTTTATATATCTACTTACATTAAAGCTAGAAATATAATTAAATAATGCTATGAGCATTTGACAGGCTTGGAAAAAGCTGCAGTCTGAAGAAAAAATTCCTGCGTTAGTAGAGATCTAGCAAAGCAAGTAAGCTACTGATATCTTGTCAGCATTGGGCTACTGTAGCTGTCCAACAACAAAAGCATGACAGTCTCCAGAGCATGCAGAGATTGTATCCAGAGAACATCAGTTTTGTCGTTCTTACTTTTTTTTCCTGCTTGAAATAGAGTACACATGGAGGGAAAGTGAAATGGCGAGCACTAGTAAATAGATGCTGAGTTTAAGCTACTGAACCAGGAATGTCTCCACATTCCTTTGGGTAGGTTGTTGGTTAGACTCCTTTTCCACACAAAGAAAGTTGTGGCCATACGGTATATTGTGTGCTTATTCCTGTGCAAGAGGGCTTCATGGTGTAGATACTGGAAATTACAATCTACTCTAATAGTTCCTTCTTTGTAATCATTAAATACCTAATTAACTTACCTGATGAAAGTCGGCACAGCCTAATTGGGACTGCTCAGATTCTTTGCTATTTTTTAACTTTTTTCCATATCACTGAGGTTCCTTGTTGAATTACTTTTAGTAATATGCTTTGTGAATAATGGTGATGTGATCAGGCCATTGTGGATGTAATATTTTTGTCAGAGAACTCTGATGATACCAAATCTCACATAGATTTGTCTTTTGATCTGCTACACCCCCAATGATATAAAAAGGACCACACCTGCACAAGCAGAAAGGAAGAGCTACATCCTGAATTCTTACTGAATTGACTGAAGTTGATTACGGATTTATGGTTTTAATACTGGTGAGAAAAGGATTACAAAGAACTAATCTTCTTTGGTGCATGTCGAACAACAAAATTTAAGCCTAATGAAAAATAACTAACCCTCCTCATAGTATCAGTAGCCCTTTTCCTTTAACTCTGGATTTGGCAATTTTAGCTCACAAAGGTGACAGACATCATCAGTGTAAAGGGAAACACAACCTTCCATTTGATTAAAAGTTTATTGTCTTATGTTTACTCTTGATGTATCACAACGAACTCCACTTAGGTGCATTTGTAACAAAATACCGCCATAAGTCAAGACCTGGGTTACACAAAAAAAGCAGGGACAGAATCTGTTACAGAAAACAATTTTTTTAGAAAGATCACTTTTACTGAAGTTGATAACAAACCCAACTAATTAAAAAGTAAATAAAAAATAAAATACTGGTGATGTATGAACTGTAATATTACTAATGTATTAAAAAAAATTATTTTAATGGAAAAATCCACACTTCAGGTGACTACAAGCATGCTTTGCTCAGAGCAATTGTTCACTCATCTGGAACTCAATCTCTTTCCTACCTTTCTCTAGTGCATCACATATCAACATGGAAAATCTCTCTTACTTATTATTCTCATTTCTCCCTTAATAAGACCACCTTCCATTGGAAACCTGACATTCGGAGCAGAGGATAGAGGCAATTAAAGAGTGAAAGTAATTACAGGAGGAGGAAATGTTACTGCACATGTTACTAAACACAGAGAAACTACCATAAGACATCCTTGCAACAATGCAGAGGCTAATGCGTTTTGAAAATAGCCACCCTAATACTTCTCACTCTTTGACCCAGTTTAATTACCCTGAAAATGAGTAGAGAATAAAGAATTTTGATACTCAGTTTTGAAAGGCATTAATGAAAACCTATATTCTCCCTTCCAATTGAAGTTCCATTTCCTGCCAGATGAACCATGAAGTGGTAACAGCTTGGGGCAACATTTTTGATATGAGAGCTCTCCTAGAAACAAGGCGTTGAGAGAGAGTGCAAACTAGAGACACCAAAAAAGAGGAGTACACAATGAGAATTGATATGATAAAGGACATATTTTGTTAGAAGATTTAAAAAAATATTTTAAAGGAGTTAATATATTACACAAATAAAGCTGATTGATTGCATTTGCAGTGTAGTTAAGCAATTTGAAGAGAGCCAGATCAGTATTCTTGTTCTATAATGGCCATGATAACTCATCATATTTGCTTTCCTACTTGTAATCATATTTTATTTTCTTTACCAGAATTCTACAAGTAATTGCTGGTGGCATATAGACTAAGTCACAGATGTTAGAACAAAAGATAAAACAAGTACACTGAATGTACATTTCACATTTACACCCAACAAAGGTTGTCAGCTGTTTCTTCCTTGCAGCTGCTTAAAGGTCTTACTGTCCTCTCCCACTGGAACAACTATCTGTTGAGAGACTGCAATGCAAAATGCTCTTGTTAATTATTTAATTCTGTTTAATTGTAGTTAGCATCAAGCATAACAATAAGAAAATACGTTGTATTAAATGTATCGAGTATTCCCAAGTGCAGTTTACATGAGGTTGGCAAAAGACTTCTACATGGAAGAGTTAGTCTGACAAACGTCCATTGGTCACATCAACCCATCAGAATCTACAGGAGGATGACTTTAGTTTATCCTGTTCATGACTGGAGCTAAGTGAAACCTTTCCTTCCCATGTGTACCAAAAATGGATCAAAGAGGCAATTTCTAATGCTGTTTGCATGTTTTGAAATTTAAGAAAAGAGACATAATTAAACAGAAATTTCTTCATTGATAGCCAGGAAACAGTCCAGAATAGGTGTTCCCAGGACATCCCCTGAGAGCCATTACTCATCAAAACATGGCCTTTCACTTAATGGGCACCGAGTTCTATAGAAATGCTCCAATCCACCTGCTGCTGTTTTCTACAGCAGTTGTTCCTCCCAGCAGATCTCTCATTGACTGCACCTAAGCCAGGATTTCTGTCCCAGTGGATCAGCTGTGGAGAGGGCTCAGTGCAAACATGTTCAAGCACTATGACAGGATTGTCTCCAGACCCACATGTCAGGCCCGTATCCTTCATGACCAAAATCATCCTAGAAACAGCATAGCCACCAGCTGAGTGTCCCTGGCAAATAAGAAGGTTATGTGAACCATGGTGAGGAGACTGTGGCTGTGTACCATCCCATTCACAGTGTGTCTCTATACGTTGGTTCAAGCAGGACTCTGTCTTGCGAATGAGTTCAGATTTCCACTATTCAGAGGCAGCTGTGGAGTCCAAAGCAGTGCTAGCCCCATCTGCTTGCCTTGTCTAGTAGCAATTTTTCTCTGGGATTACTAATTATCAAAGCACCTTCTAGAAAAAGAAGTATGTGCAGAGGTGAAACTTACCTAACTTGGTATTTGGGTAGGAAGTGACAATCAGAATTGCATCTTCAGCTGTGGCTCTGCAGACTTCCATTTAATTTAACTATGGCAGGACCTTAGGGTCCATAAAGCATATGACAAGCAATTTAGGAAAAAGTCTTCATTTGTCATTTTAAAATCAACAGTCTTGACTGAAGGATTTTAAATCCGAAGTTTACACTGAGCTTTCATAATAAAGTTTTAGACAGATAGGCAGCAATGAACATGGATTTACAGTTTAATGATATCATCATAATCTGAATATTGAGCAAAACCCTGTTATACAATAGTCAATAATTTAACTGAGAATAGACTATCAATAGCTAGTTTGATAATGTGAGATCCCAGATTGCCTCTCTGTGACAGAGAACCTTTAAATAAAGTTTGCAGAACCCTAAACTCAGAAATTTAAGGTTCCTCTGATCCTCAATACAGTGACTGCTTCCATAACGTGAAGTGAATACTGGTGAATAAGGTTTGCAGTGAAATCCTGTGGTGTCTCAAGAGGGAAAACACACGTCTGCACTAGAATGGAACACTCCAAGACCATTGAGTCTGACTACTGACTGAACGCCATGTCAACTAAACTACATTTATACAGAAGAGAGCAGGTTCTGATATGATTCACATATTTTATCAGACTACTTGAATTCTACGAAGTTTCATTTTTTCTCATAGACTAGACTCAAAGACATGGTTATCTAGACTGCATAGAAGACCACAAACTGTGTAACAGTAGATGAAACTACTGCCTCATTCCTGCATGTGGCCTTCCCATTCTCCAGATGCCCTGGCCAAGATCATTCTCGGTGTTTGGGAAAGAAGTCAAAGCTAACTTATACCACCTATGAAGTCTCTGCAGCTCTGAAATGGTAGATGATAGGCAAAAAAAGGCAAACTATGTGTCATACCATATCTATCTCTGCCCAGTCTACAAATCAAGCAGAAGCAAACTGAGATTTGGACTAAAAGGCAAAGACCAAAGTTTCTTCCCCTGAGATTAGATGTATGTCTAGTTATCTGAATACAAAACTTAAAAAACAGCATAAGTGCACCCAGGAAACCATTTGGAGTCGAGTTTGGATGCTCTAGTAATGAGTACAGACTGAAGAGATGTCTCCCACAAACCATATTGCTTACATGTCTGATGCTTGATTACTGTGAAGAAAAACTCACTTCAGAGGAGGAAGGCAAGTGTGAAAATAATGTTTAAGATGCATGGTAGCTTCATTTTTATATTTTCACCACTTGATCAGATAAGTGTAGCTCCAGAGAGGAAGTGGTTGTCATTCAGTCAAAAAAAAGCTGGAGCCACTGCATGACATGGGAAGTACTCAGAGACCTGAAAATGCTGAAACAGTTTTAACATCTTTCTTTCCAAGCCAGCTGAAACAGATATTCCTGTTTCAAACAGACAACATTGCCAGAGAGAAAACAAAGATACTGTAATAATCTCAGCTACACTATGTACATTAGGCACATAGTCTACCACTGGATTGCTGATTATGCAGGTATATAACAGAAGAAACATCAGTACAGGCACAAGACAACTCACCTCTGCTGTGTGTTTAAGCCAGGGTCAATTTTAGCAGCAGCCCAAACACATTCATTGCTTGTTAAATCTGGTTGTACAAATCTGGGGTTTCTGCTGCTGGTAGAACATAATAGACTCTGTTAACTACAACACAGCTTTTGAAATGCTGCTTCATCAAGTTCAAGTGCATTTTTGTTAATCATGAAAACATTTAATCTCGTCTGGAAAGCCATATACATGAGCAACAGTAATAAAAGGAAAATAAAAAAATATTTTCCACTGAAAAATCATGCTAAGAAAATGAAATTAATGTTATTGAAACAAGCCAAAGCTTTGAACAATCAGTGATCTTTCTCATTTTTCTTTCAGTTGCACACTGGCTCAAAATTATTTTGCTTTAAACTGCTCTGATTACACCGGTTTTCCTCACTCCTTACAGCCATCCTGCACTTTGTCCTTTTACAGAGGCTCTGCCACCTTGGTTGAGGGGCTCAGCTGTGCCCTGCACTGAGGGGGTTGGAACTGGCTGGAATCCCTGGCCTCCCCTCCCAGAGCCCACAGCCAGTGCCTGGGCACTGACACCCAGCATGATGTGGAGACACTAAAGAGACAGGAGGCAGCTCCTGCCTGGCTGGTGGCTCCGCAGTGATTTCTGCAATCATGGGAAAAGCTCACCTGTGAAGACTGGGCATTGTCACACGAACAGGGATGAATTTCTGAACAGGCTGGCCCAACAGCAGATACCCATACTGCGACCAGGGCTCACAGTTGTTACAGTCTCTCCACCAAAGCACAATCTTCTATTTTACACTTTATCACTGGGTAAGATTTTAAATGTATATGGCAGGGTGTTGCACTTTATCCCACCAATGTTTTCTTCTGTCAGAAGGCAGTAGTATTGGTGAGCAGCTCACAACAGCTCCAAACATGTGAAAGCACCTTCTCTGATAACAATATATTAATGAGATGATTTAATATGACAGATTGGGGACATCTTATCTGAGTGATAAAAGACTGATTATATCTGCTTCAGACAATTTCTACTGAGAATTTTAAGATGAGATTTTAGATAAGCACATATATGAAAAATCACTTACTTGTCTGTTCTAATGGAAGGTGAGCATGAGGGATCAATTACCCCTCATAACAGTCTTTGAAGAATCTGCATCAACCCCCTCTTTCCATTGTTCTAATTAATTGTGTACTTTCTTAGAATTCATGTATATAGCTATCAAGTCACACTGTATTTCAGTAGCATCTCAATATTTAGAGATGTGTAAAAAGAGAATAAAGACTTGAAGAATGTTTAAAAAATTAATATTTTCTTTCCTTCTTAATGGTCACAGAATATGCAATAATGTTTATTGCATAAAGCAATCAAAACGTTTCTTGTTGTTTAACACAAAGCATAATAATAACCCTCAATAAATAAACTAGATAAAATAATATAGCACTCAAAATATGGGTTGGTATTTGAGTTGAAATGCCACGACTTTGTTCTTTAAAACTTGGGAAAAAGCTTCTCTTGGAACTCTTGGGTCCTCAATTTTCTGACTTCCCTGACCCTTATGAACTTTGTCTTGTGTCTCCATTTGGGAAAGCATTTAATCACTTCATTTGCATTTAATTTGCATCATTTTTAGCCTGTAAAATTCACCAGATCTAAAGCAAATACAAGGAGAGAGAGTACCTAAGTATTCTATGGAGACCTAATCAGCACAATTCATACACAAAAAGGGGAAAAGTACACAGAACCTGGACTTTCCCCTTGTTAAACCATGACAGCATCAGTTTTGGAAACCACTGGATGACAATCTGCCACATGTATGTCAATCTCCATCTTACAAGCAGCAGGGCTATATAACTCAATGACTGCAGCTGAGGACTGCTTTGGGAATTTTCCTTTCTCCAACACCTAAGAATGTTTACTTAAGGAAAGAAAGAGAAGAAAGGTCTCAGGAATTATTTTATATGTATAGCAAATATACAAAGAGGATATTTTAACTACTCTCTAAAGGAGAGCTGAATTACAACAAGCCCATTAGATACATAAATTAGAAAGATAATTTTGTTGCCAGCCTCTTTCTCCTCTATCATTTTCTGCCTCATTTATTCTAATTCTTTTATAAACAGTAGAGTCTTGAGAAATCTTGAGAATGCTCAGAGACAGAAATTTTTTCACCTGTCCCCAAAAGAAAGAGTATCCTCCATGTTTCTCCCTGTGTCATACCACCCCTCCCCACTTCCCTGGAGGACATCTGTCTTTTGAACTCAGCTGAAGTTGAGAGCAGCTTGTCTGTTAGGAGGGAAGGATAATATTATTGGATATTTTTATCACAGAGCTCATGACTGGGTATTTAGTAAAGTTACATAAACATCCCTAGTGAAAAGTGGCGAGGGGGTTGGGGAAAGCATCCTCTGGAAAATGCACAATTGTAGAGTCCAAATCAGTGGGGAAATACGTATCACAACACTTATTACAGAAATATGTATGTTACCCTAAAGTAAAAATAGAAAGACTTTGAGGGATGGAAAGTTCTTTCTACTCATTCTAGACAATTGTAATGGCATTCTGGATTTCTGTCCTCTTCGCACATGGGTGTGAAAGGAAATGCAGATTTCTCTCAAACTCAGACTGTTTGGATAGACATGTATTGATTGGAAAGCTCAGTCTCCAAACCAAGTACAGTGGTACTGCTGTTCCTTGCACCCCCAGCATTTCTGTCAGTAATCCTGCAGACTCCCTGCTGGCCATCTCCTTGGCTGTGACTCATGGCACACTAACTGCTGTCCACATCCTTCCAGTCTGGCTTTAGGATGGTCACTGTCAGCAATCAATCTGTGCATTCCCTAGGCAAGCTGTGAAACCTGTTTTGAAGAATCAGTTGAAAGAACATTCAAACACAATCAAATACTGCAAGTGGTAATTAGTTAGATCACAGGCAAGTGAGTAAAGCTTCAATTTCAGACAATTTCAAAGCAGTTGTATCTCCAAGGCTAAGAGTTCAGGAAGCAGCTGTACCCAAATACACAGTTCATAACTAGGGCAAGCACGAGGCCCTCCTCCCATTCCTACCGCTCTTTAAACTTCTGCCGCTAACACAAACTATAAGTGAATAACAGGCAGGGAGACATGAATTGGCATGAGCAACCATGTAAGAGTACAAGCTTGCTGGAAATAAAGAGTATGTGACTGAAAGCAGAGGCAGTAAAATGGAAGTGCAGTGGAGGATGAGGACAGAGTAAAAGGATGGAGAATATGGGAGGTGAGTGCCTTCTGACTTTGAATAGTTTGGCTGTCTCATGAAAACACAGCTATAACATAATTCCTATAGTAAGTTTCACTGCATCTTAGGCATGTTAATTCCAGACCTGTGGCAGTTTTAGACCACAGGTGTGTTTTGAAGCCCAGACATTTATCAATATTTGAAAATATTTTCTTTATTAATTTGTTTTGCGCATGAAACCTAAAAGGTGGACAGAATCACTTTTTTACATTGTTTTACAGTTTTCTACAAACATTTTTGCTTCCATGCCTGCTGAATTTTATTTTTTGGAGTACCTAGTGGCAAGGAGCCACATAGCATGTAAATTTAATCTGGTGTCTGTTTGCTTGATAGCTACTTCCTCCTTAAGCTACCAGACAATTTGACTTGAGACACTATCATAGGCCAAGGCCATCTACCCTCTTGAACTAGAGTGTCTTCAAGTCTGCCTTACCTATGACCTGACCAAATGAAACCAGAGAAATAAATTTTGGGGGCTAGCAAAAAAATGCAAATTGAACATTCACTGTTTTCCTTCTCCCTAACTTATATATTCATTGCTTGTTTCTTTTCATCTTCTAATTTCTCCCTTTCTTTATGTTTACATGCATTCAACATATGGAAATATTGTCATAAAATAAAATTTGCTTGGTTCCCAGTATTTTCTTCAACCTATCTTCAACCTACATTAATCCAGATGTAAATTTGATTTTTCCCTGTTGGACCTTTAGAATCTTTTGATTTTGTTGTTTGTAGGAGATGCAACTCTTTCTGTGTACAGCAAAGCTAATGAAGTCATGAAATATTCATATTGCGTCCCTAATTGTATAATAAAGTGGAACATGTGCTGTTATAGTTGAAAACCTCCACTCTAATTAGCAGTAGCCTAATAAACGCTTAAGTGAAACACAGAATGTTTAGTGCTACTCAGCTAAATGTCTCTTTCCTCGTTCAGTTGTATTAAACATGACAATAGTAAGATGATTTAAAATAATACAAAACATATGTGCAAATATATATTCTTATTGTAAATTTCTAAATATTAACTAAGGGGTTCCTTCAGGGTTTCATAATAAAAAATTGGCTTGTTCCATTATTGCTTCTACTATATATTTGTGGCTTTTCATTTTTCTTTACTTTTTTTTTTTAAGTGCTACTGTTTAATTTATAATCAGCTAGTATTATTTTCTGTATTATGGAAACAGATAATAAATAAATATAAAATATACAGTTGGAAAAGTCTATTTCATTCTATTTCATTTACTCTGTAGCCCCAGAAAAATAATCCCAAATTTATCCTTTAAATCTAATCAAACAAACAATTTTTGAACAAAGAAATCTGAAACACCATAAAGTCTTCTCCTTTTCTTTTTCAAAAATCTGTGTTGAGAAATCATTATCTGGTTTCCAGGAAATATTTCTTTTGTAATAGATAAGAAGACAAGGAGCAAAGTGACTCTCTGTTAATAACGGCTTCCGTGGAAGAGCCAGGGTTGTGAAACTAAAAAAACGCTTATCCATTTTCTCAAAGATTACACATGGTTTCAGATGAAGAAGAACATTTTGTACAAGGCAAAAATACTTCTACATTTTAAATATCATAAATAGAGAGATGGAGGAAAGTTTTTAAATAACCAAAACACCTTCAAAGAAAATAAATAGAATAGATATACATTTGTTCCCCCATTGACTAATTTAACCACTACTGGAGCACCAATTGAATAAAAATGTGCCGTTTTGCCAGGGTTTTCGACAAGTGTCTATTACCGTGATTATTTTCTCTGTCTTAAAAGTTGCTGATATCAACCCCTGAGACACAATTTCAAACAAAATGGATCTGATGTAACAAACAATAATATTATGTCTTCTCAGTGCAATGCTTCAGTGTGCTTCATAAATATACAAGCTAATTGTCTTCTTTTACTGTTATTAAAACCAACAATAATGCTGATATTATGACATGGTAGAGGTAGTGTTTTGTTTTCTGCCGTTATGGGGCACATTTTTGCTACGTTATTAAGGGTTTATGTGCTATTGTAGCAAGTTAAATATTTGCACCCTTTGGAACTGTTGGTGTATCCCTTTCCTTATTTATGCAAACAGAGTAAGTTGATTGACATTTAATATTGTCAATATACTGACATTTATTTCCAATTTTTTTCCCTTTTTCATGTACTGTGGACAAGTGTATCTCATTGTTGAATTATTTATTTAAAATCAGGAGTTGTTTGACATCAAAACGGTGTACCACTTTATCTAAGTGAACAAAGAACAGATTGATGAGAAAGTACATTTACGTAATGAACATTTAATCTATACCTTTGTGAAATGCTTCAGAATTATTTTATCTAAAAATCACAGTGAGCATGACACTCACAGATTTTTTTTTTTTTGATTGCTTTAAAGCCTGGGTTAAATTATGCGTCACTTGCAGATTATACTGAAAAAAAATACTGACTTTTCTCTCTCTAGAATCTCCTCAAGGTGCTTTCCCTCCTTCCTCTTCGTCACGCAGAACCTATACACCTATTAGATTTGAAGCTTTATGTACCATAGGTAAGAACTGAATTCCCCTATAGGATGAAGTACAGAATTCAGTACACACAAAATCTTCTGTGAGACAATTACTTTATGATAGGTTGTTAATAGAGGTCGTATTTTACTGAAGTGCCTTTTCAGGTTTTTTTGAATCAATAACAATGTTTGGGTATTGCTACTCTATTTAGTATTAATTTTTGTACATTTAGACAATTTCGATGTCCCATAACAAGTAAAAAAAAAAATTATAAAAAGAATCTACCACACAGTAATCAAGTTAGAGCCGCTAGAAGTGGTCTACTGGCAGCCAAAACTAATATTTCTGTTATAATTCAAATTAATACCAACTTTAGTGGCAGGTTTAACCAGATTAATAGGTCATGAATGAACGATATGAAAAAGGGCCCTTAGATGTTTAACTGTTTAAAGGATCCCTAGTCCATTTGAAGCTAATGTTCACTGCAGAGGAGCAGGAAGAAGATTATGAGACAGACAGTATAAAAATGTATTTAAAATGTAGCCAGGAATTTACTGTATACTTCTCTAAGTCCTATGTGCAGACCAGTCTACAGATCTCTCAGAAGCCAGGAAAACCTCCTGGCTTTGTGTCATCAGCAAACTTGCTGAGCAGGCACTCTAACCATTCATCCAAGTCACTGATGAATAATTTCATAGTGTGCCCAGTACTGAACCCTGAGGGACACCAACAGTGACAGGCCTCCAACCAGTCCCTGTGCCACTGATCACAACCCTCTAGGATCTGCTGTTCAAGCGAGTTCTCAATCCATCTCACTGTCTATTCACACAGTCCACACTTCCTGAGCCTGTGTGTGATGATGTGAGATTTGGTTTCTGCCAGTCACCTTTCCTAATTGCCATGACCATTCAAAGACGATTACAAGTGACCTTTCTGTGGTGTCCACCGACTCTCCTAGCATTCATGGATGCATCTTGTCAGGGCCCATGGACTTGTGAATGTCAGGTTTGCTCAAGTGTTCTCTAATCCAATCCTCCCTGAACAAGGGAAAATCTTCATTTCAATATTCCTTTGCCCTGGTCCCCTGGGTCAGAGATTTCTGAGAGCTGGCTTTGTTAGTGTGCAGCCATTCAGAATGATCTTAACAGGTTGGAGAGAGGGACTACGGCTTGTCTAGTTCTGAAGTTCATCTGGTTTTCTAAAATTCACCTGGTTTTAAGTGGCTCCCAGCCTTTTGTAATCAATAACATACTCTTACTCTTGAGTTTAAGAATTGACAGCGCAATCACGTGGCACTCTGCATCTATATATGCATGCAGGCACATATGCCCCAACCCTATTGGCAGACCACATTGTGTTGGAAAAAGACCTATCCAGAAACTGATTCCTTCAGAAAGCTGTCTCCTTTTCATTATTCACTGTAGGAAGATATGTGCTTTTCTCATCAATCTAACTGTCTTTGCTTTACCCAAAAGGATTCAGTGAGACTGCAACTCACACTGTTTCAGTTAACATGCAACTATTTGTTCCTTGGCTTCACAGTGGTTAGCTTTTCGCAATTAGTCTAGCAGTGCCTAAAGAAGCACTTAAGTAGAAAATAACCACAGCCAGATCTTCTGTCTAGCAGTGTTCTACTTATCAGTACAAATTTTGCAGCAAAATGAAACACATATATTTCAAAAGGTAATTATAATATCGTATGTTAATCCCAAATAAATCCATTTTTCTGAGACTGAATCAGTAAAATACAGTGAGGCTGTGTATTTTCACATGACATTTGCCCAGCCATTGACAGGGCATAAACTTTGTTTTAAAGATAAATTTCTAACTAACTGATAAACATCTAATATGTTCTTAGCATGTGGTTAATAAATTACTATTTTAAAGATACGGCTACAGAATTTGACAAGTGACTTTATTATTTGTAGTCATAGACGGCAAGTGAATATAATAATTTTGCTGAGGTGTTCATAATCATCTATGGCACATACCATATACACCTGTAACACACTTGAGTCTTTTATTAATAATTAATGAATCCTAAATAAAATGTGTATAAATTTACCTTTAGTGTAAAGTACAACCCTGAGGCTGATGATAACCATGAAGAATCAAGTTTGAATCCTGCAACAGATTTTCCTCTGTTAATCCAAAATTTCTATTAAGAAAAAGGTTATTTAATTGCAAGTTAAGTAAAACAATTGTAAGCCTTTAGTACTACAACAATGTCTCCTTCATGACTTGAAGTTAATGATGATATTCCCATTTGCAGCCAGCTGCTTCCCTGAGATTGCTGTGGTAGAAAATGTGCTTCTTTATGCGAGTGAACATTTATATGCAACAATAGCAGTCTGGAAATGCCATACTGATCTTAAATAACTCTGAACATCAATGTTTAGGAATCATAGTTGCATATTTTTATCATTTACCCAGTAAAAGAACAGTGAATCAGATTTTTATGATTGAAGATGCATTGTTAAAAAAGGCTTCAAGGTTCTTTGTCAATAGTTTTATGTTTCTTGATAAAAAAATGAATCATGGGTACCTAAAGAGTTTATTTCCTTCCTTCTGTGAGTGGTATCACCTGCCTTGATGAACTGACTGTCCTTCAGACTCAGTTTCCGATGCCTGATTTTTCAGGTCCGCCTGCCACCCCACACGTCATCCATTTTAAGAAATGAGGCACCTTGCTGTTACCTACCTGCTTCATATTAAACCAGGATTTAGGATCTTGTCTCTTTTCCAACAAAGGCCAAATTAGATCTCATTTTTCCTAACATTCTTGTGTACCTGAATTACAAAAACTTTCTCTGGTTCTTTTTACCCACAGTCCTATACCAGGGAAGAATAATGGTATTCATCCAGAATCACCCTCAAGGCTTTTACCACGGTGATGGAAGCCAGCTAATTCGACTCCTGAAGTCTCTGGAGGCAAGCATACTTATTTATTTAAAAGGTATCTAGATTGCAGAAGAGTCAGAAATCTGTTATAGCTGATCAAATAAAGAGAAAATGATTTGTTGAATAATTTATTTGACAAATATGGACAAAATCTGGCAAATACATTGTTCATCAAATAGTGCTTGCACAACTAAATTGAAAAAAACAACGCTTAACAGTCATATGCCAACATATATAAAAATCTGTTTCTGGGTTATTGAAAAGAACTTAAAAGAATTTTCTTGAAGGTACCAAGGGACAGGTTCACATAATTTAAACATTTAAGTTTATCAGTGCTATAATAAAATTCTCTCTCAAAACCTCTAGGTAGGGAAAGTTCATAAATATCCTATCTTTCATCACTATACCCCTTAAATAACTAGTTGCCCTCTACATTTTTCATAAACTAATTCATTTTTATCAGATCTAACCAGTTTTGTATATATTTCACATTTAGGATCCACAGACAAGGCTTTCCATGCTTATTCATGTTGAGGAGCCTGTTCTTAGAACATAATTATGAATTCCTCTAGGGACGGAGTCCAAATATCTTGAGGCCCTCTGCTTTTATTCAAAGCTCAAGGGAAGGAAATGTGACCTCACTTACACAATAACTTACGGTTTAAGCATACAGGAGAGAGAATTTTTTTCTTTCTGGGGAGTTTAAGCACTTACATCTTACTTCCCAGGAAAAGGTCTTTAACTACTCTTGACTTTTTCAGATGGAGAATGAAACAAATGACAGCAATTCAAAACAATAATTAGAATCACTCCTTAGTATTAGTTTTTTGCCATTATGCATAGGCTGAAAAACTACTCTAGGTAAGTTCAGACAAGGCCAGATGATGTGATCTGAGAAAGAAGCAGAAAGCAGTGTGACGTAGAAATGCAAGCAGTAGCTACTTGTGCTTACATTTCTCTCTTCTTTTTCCTTCAACACTGTTATCCTCCCTCGCAAGTAAATCTATGACTGGTTAAGGTTGCTGCTTTGCCAGAACAGGTAAAACCAGTCTAGCTTTTCACTGTGGTGAAATTACGTAGTTTCAGTCAACAATTCATCTTGAAAGTTGAAAGTTGCAGCTGAAAAGCCTGTGTCCACAATGTTTTTTAAGAGTGAACTAGATGTCTCAGGTATCTGATGGAGGGAACAGTAAAAGCTATGGGTTTTTCTCATCCAAAAATCAATAAAATTTTTTTACAGTTCATTGCTCCAGGTAGGGAAAGCTATTCTCTCCCTTTGTTTCAAGCAGTATGCCAGCTGTCAAAGTTCTTTCATTTTTCCATGGGTTGAGGTACAGGTACAATAACTTCACAGGATTATTTCAAGACCTGTGTAGTCTAAATTGTTGCATGTAAAAATAATTCAGATTAATATCTCAGAACATTTAAAGGAATAAGTGACATAATGGGTTACATTCAGCACAGGGCTCTTTTACCACAAGCAGTGTATGGAAGAGAGGAATGAGTCCTGGAGCTGCCTACCTCATAGCAAACATCTGTACAGTCATCAGGAGGGAGAGCTTGCCATACTTATGGACACATCTGGTAGCAGATTTTCTTATGAAGGAATATATATCAGGCAATGACAGATCGCTTGCTGAAAGTAACCTCCTGAGCAATGTTTGGCTTCTCAACAGCTGTGTTTAGTTGAGGATTCCAGCTGAAGATAGCAACATTTGCAATCACTAGAGGCTGAAAACTAGGATTGAATGATTAACAGCTTTCTTTTATTACTCAGCTAGATGACTAATATTAATTGCACTGAAGCAGATTTGCATACAGCCCAGGTTTACATAATGATTTGATATAGGTATAGTAAGTATTTACTTTAAGGGAGGATTGCAGGAAGTGTAGATGTGTATTCTCTCCTTTCTTTCCCTCTTCCTATCATATTCTGTCCAGCTTTCCACACACACGCTGTATTTTTCGGTCCAACTTCCACTCTTTCTAAGCTTGTATGAATGCTTAGAAAATATGCACTTCCAAAATAGGATCCCAGAAGCTCCAGCATCTGCTGCATTTCTAGTAACTGTTCACTTCACTATCTAATGTGGCATAGACCAAGGGCAAGAGAAAGGGAAAAGAGTGAATACTATTGGCAGAGAAGGTCAATTTTTCATTTTCAATAATTAATCCAACGAATTTGTTCAGATAAATTATTTGTATTTCTTTCATTATTCTGCAAGTTCCTAGAACCATGCATGAAATACGAAAACGTGGAACGACAGCTATAAAAAGTGAAACCATATATAAACACTTTAAAAAGACCCTATGGCTTAGTCAAAACAAACAAACAAACAAACAAACAGGTTAAAAAAACCCCCAAAAAACCCTGTGAAGACACTTTTAAAGAAACACCAGAAGGAAAATCCTCATCTTACTCCCCTTTTAGCCAAACAGAGCTTTCTGCTCTATATTCAAGACTGAAGAGAACCCTATTATTTTGAGCACTGGTAAAAACAATTTGGGTTTGGGTTTTTTTTGGTCCTGTGGAAAGAGTCACATGCTTAATTGTTATTCATAATTGAAGTTCTTTCTATTCAGAATCAGTTGTTTTGTCTACAGAAGAGATAATTTCATTTCAAATACCTGATCACACCAGTTAGACTACATGCACTTCTTCACCTTACAGTCTTGCATACTTTTTGATGTGAGACTACCACTCTGATGTACCAAAACTGAGTCCCAGATACAGATTCTCTTGTGGTTTTGCCCTGTTTGGTCTGATTTTTACCCTAGGAAAAAAAAGTCTGACTAGCCTTTATCTGTATCTTCATGGTAAATTGCAGATAGTTAAAAACAGTTAGTGTGATGAAGGCCATCACAGCATCAATGTATTGCTGGTCCTGAAATAATATACCCTGAGAAGAACCAGAAATATGTGCTTATGTTGTTGCAGTAAAACAGCTACATGATTTTTGGCTTGATGTCACACTGCCCAAGTCCTGCTGGCTCAGAGGTTACATGAAATGAGAATCTGTGTGCCTACAATGTCCCACTCAGATGTGCATTTTGATTGACTTTTTTCTTACATTAACTTCAGTGAAATTTCCTCTATCACAGGCTTCAGTGGGCTGAAGCTTTCAGAGTATCTTGTTACCTTTTGTTTCTAGTTCCTCTAAAATCTGATGATAGTGCCAGCTCTTCTGTCGTATCAGAGACTTGTCTACTACTGTTTTACCACTTCTAATTCCAATCTAAATATTATTAAAGAAATGTTGTAGTACATTTTAGTCGTGGCACTCCTTATGTGGCATATGTAGCCTCCATATGTATCTTTTAAATGGTTTGTTTTGACTAAAATATGTGTGTTCACACAACTATCACAAGCCATTTTTACCTATAGACCATAGCTCTTTAGCATGTCTATATCTTGCCATCTTTCCTCAGCTGCCAATGCAAACTGTGGAAGTGACTGGGGACATGGGATAGGAACCTGCCTCTTTCAGACTCCTCATACCTAGCAAGACAACTTCAAATGGAGTTCTTTTCTTTCAGCAACTGAAGCACTCCAGGATTATTCATTTCTTTGGGATTTAGGTTCTGTTTTCAGATTTCCAAAGTTCTCTTTTTCCTTAGTCACTGCCATGTCTCTTACTTTCAGCAGACATGTACATGCAAGGCATTTAATAAAATTGAAGGTCTCTTCAAGTGATGACATACCATATTTTGGGTTCAGTCTGTTTCATTTCATGGTCTTGTAGCAGAAAGGAAATAAAAAGGTTACTGAATATCTTAACGAGTTATGTGAGTTATCTTTTAATTATGATAAGTTGGCATTTCTTGCATTCTCTGCTTTGTGCTAAGTCTGAGCCTGGTTGGTGGCTCTATCTCTCTGATAGAACTTTAATAATTAAACAAGTATCTGAAGGCAGCTGAACGCGAAAACGTCCCGTCTATCTCTCGAACTACTGGCAAAGATCAAGGGGTCTCCCTCATCAGGGGAGACATAATTTAAGGCACGGACTGTGTCTGTAGTGTTTGTAAGCTTATGCAATGTGATCTAGTTTATCATGGTATAAGTACTTTTCTTTTAGATTTAGTCTTGATTAATAAAATCTATAACAGAAAAAAAAGCATCAAGATATTTCAAAATAGCAAAATCTAATCTATGACACTTTAGAGATTTTACTTGTGTTAATGTGTGTAGTCCTTTATTTCAAGTTATTTCATATTTTTGGGACATGAAAGTTACTGGATCCCATCATTTCTCCTGTAAATAGGAAATGAATGTGATGTCACTAATTTTATAATTCATTTAAACATACAGCATAAGCAGCTATCTGCTAAACCAAGCATCCTGATAAAATAAAGTATCTTATATTTACTCAGGTAGTAATTTTCCAGATTCTGCCAGAGAAGAAACTTTAAAAAGTTGTGTTGCCATCAAGCACTTCCATGACTTTATATGGAGCTTTAGAGAAGAATGTGATGACATATTGGGTTCCAGATTGTGCTATTCCTCTGTACATTCTGAGTCTGACTGACACAAAATTTACCTGTTAGGATTGGTATGAGAATTGCTTTATTTCCAGGTCTTCCCCTGACATGGAACCGACCTGTTATTTGCTTTTGCAACATATATACCATCTATGTTTTCACTTCCTTCCCGAAAATTTATGTATGAGTTTGGAATTCTTCTTCATTATGCATTTATTACCACAGACACTGATTTCTACCACTTTAGTTTAGTGTTTGTACAAGGATATCTGCAATGCAATTTTTTATATTATAAATTAAAGCATTAATAGATTTAATTGCTGGAGTTACATCTGTAGGCTGGAGTCTTTGTTTCTGGAAAATTGATGATGTTTTAATAGGTTGGCACTATTGTTATGACTAAAGACTATGAGTTTAGGCAGCATTTAGTAATTTATTAAGTAGATAGAATTGGAGACAACATTACAGATGACCAATTATTCTTTAAATCTGTACTAAAATATTTTCAAGTCTTACACTTTGTTCATAGTTTTTATAAAAACCCACAGTTTCCCATGTAAGAGTAGAAGGTTGATCTTCTGAAGCTTGCATGTTTGGTTTTTACGAGTAGACAACGTAAATGTAAACCATTGCTTTTCACAGGATTTGTACACCTTTCAATCCAAACAAGAGAACTTAAGAGCTAACTACTTAGACTAGAGTCAATAAAACAGTTACATCCATCACTTCGCTGTACTCTGCATTTCCAGATTATCAAACATTACAAGGAAGAGTTATTTTAGACCAGAGATGCTTAGTTAAGAGAACAAACTCCTTTCATGAACACTACAAACAAGTCCAACAGGTATTTTTTTTCCGAATGGTTGAAAAAGAGCAGAATATGCACAGGACCCTCATTAAGGATAGTAGTTCTCCTCGTGGAAGAAAGGATCAGTAGGAAGAGTCCTTAAAAATAGGTGATTATTAAGGAAAAATAATTTCAAGCACATCATAGGATGGTGGGTGTTTCGTGTGTTTGTATTTGTATGAAAAGACACATGTTTTAGTGGAAAGACAAATCCAGAGGACAAAAAGAGCAAAACCACTCCTTTTTTGCAGGCCAAGTAATGTCGGGAGGCTTTCCTGAATTGGCCTCTGTAAGTTGGGTTTACAGAAATGGCTGGTCAGTACAGTGAGCTTACATGAGTGCATAAGGAAGTGACATCTGCAAAGACCTTTTAAAGTATTCCTTGCTGACAAAGTGGAATATTGGTACAGCAAAGGAATTCTGCAAAGAGAAGGAATAAGCAAAGGAACACCACTAAAGGTGTCTTTGTGCATAATTTTAGCACATCAGGGGACATTGTAATATTTCTTGAGGGAGGGAGGTTAATTCAGGACAATTTAACAGCCTTTGGTTCCTTAGATGTACTTAGAGGCATACTCATGCAATCAATTTCTTCACGGGTAAAGCCCTTCCCTGCTCTCTCTGACACCAGGGCAGTCTTGCACAGAATAATCGTCCTGGTTTCAGCTGGGATAGAGCTTATTTTCTTCTTAGTAGCTGGTACAGTGCTATGTTTTGGATTCAGTATGAAGATAATGTTGATAACACATTGACGTTTTGGCTGTTGCTGAGTAGTGCTGATAATAAGTCAAGGATGTTTCATTGTCCCATGCTCTGCTAGTGAGGAACTGCACAGGAAGCTGGGAGGGTCCATGGCCAGGACAGGTGACCCAACCTGGCCAAAGGGATGTTCCATACCACAGAACACCATGCCCAGTAGGTAAACTTCAGGAGGAATCGTACTGTGCATCACTCGTTTCTCTTGGGTTTTATTCCCATCTCTCTCTCTCTTTTTCATTGTAATAATTACCATTATTAATATTATTATTATTATTATTATTAGCATGCATTTTTTTATTTTGATTTTTAAACTGTTGTTATCTCAAGCTGTAAATCTACTATTTTTCCCCCCCCAGTTCTCTTTTTCACTGGGGAGGACAGTGAGGAGCGAGTGAGTGGCTGCATGATGTTTAGTTGCTGACTGTGGTTAAACCATGACAACAGCTTTTTGACACAGTTTGACATAGTAAAACTTGTATTGTTATGGATGTTTATGGGTCAAAATCATTAAATCACTCTTGACTTTAAAACACCTGTCAAAACAAAGCCAAAAACCAATTAAAATCAACCCATATCATCTAAGTCAGTATAGACCTGTGTAGAGTTTACTCTGATAAGGTAGAATGATTTCTTAAAATAACCTTGCCAAGGAAGGAAATACTTTCTATAAATAATTCTTAAGAGCGAAGTTACACAAGACAGCTAATTCAATCACTATGAAAAGAAAAGGTCCTGCTCCTCTTCTCTTTCCATTTTCTTCCCTGTTTTTTTCTTTTTTTGCTTAACCAATTTAACTTAATACAACACCTATATGCTTTTGTTACAGGGTGTGAGAAGAGGGACTTTTTTTTACTGTTTTCATGACAAAACCCCTCATAGTTAAGCTCCAGAGACCATATAAGGGAAGAAGAATAGTGAACTGCTGGAAGGGGAAGTGAAGATATCTGCTCTACATTTCCTATAGCTGCACCCTAACTGTGTCTGTGGATATCACCGATGTCTACTGGCAGTGCTGTGTGGACCTGACACCTTGTATGTAATAAACCTTTAAACCCACTTACCTGAACAGTCAATTACAAACATTTCTACTCCCCATCACATCACACAACCTCTAGAACATCTGAATATCAGTAATGGCATCCTCCTATATTCTCACTTTTGGTGAGAAAAAAGGTCTGATCCCCTCATTATACCATTTGCTTTGATGAAAGAGGTGAAAATATGTCCTTCATTATGTGATCTCATCCTGTTAATCACAGGCATCTTTCCAACTCCTCCTTAAGGATGCACCATTTAAATAATTAGTCATGCTAGGGAATGGAAGAAGATGGTACTTCAGCAGAAGATTACCAGTAAGTGAGAAAAGTGCAGTCCTCAGTTGAGCAAACGGTAAGGTGGAGCAGAGTGAAGAGATCTGGCATATGTTTTCAAAAGTTTTTCACACATTTTCTTTGCAATCACAGTAAATATCATTTTGAAATTCATTTGTGTAAAATAATGTTGCTTTTTTTCCTGTAGGCTGATAGAACCACCTAGAACTTGATCTGACTCTCATGCAAAATCATGATTAACTTTAATTGGTGATGGAAACTGGTTTTAGATTTTGTCTTAATGCTGACAGATCCAATTGCTTTTAGAAGAGACAGACTTTATAGACCCCTGAGCTTGAGTCTATGCTTACAGATGATGAGAAACAAGGATATGAGAGAATCTTATTCTTATAAGGATGTTAAAAGACATTTAAAGAAGATGGCAGAGAGGAAAGAAAATATACTCCAAGGGTGTGGTTTCATCACTGGATTAAGGAACTATAAAACTGGGCTGCTGCCACAAATAGTGTTTCTCCTCCCTTCCTGAGATCCCACACTTCTACATCTACCAAGTCAGATCAGCTCTCTGACTCAGGTGAAAAACAAGGGATTTATTTATCTGCAGTCAGCTCTCTGCCACTCTGACTCACTGAGAAGCCACACAAATCCAGTACTGATGCAAGTGATGATTGTGAAAACTACCCTAAGGGGATATGATGGAGTTCCAGAAGATCAGAAACTCTTGACATTATTGTTCAATGCAAACAGTGTGTTCCTCCTCACAGGAAAGGACCAGTTTGTTTCTCTGAGGTTTCTAGTCTCATCTAACTAATTGTAATGATTTTAATTTCTTCTCTCCATTTTGAAAAATTTACATTGTGATTTGTTTTAATAGCTTGTTCATAAACCATATTTATTATTTTAAAGGATTTTTTATGGTTTCTCACCTGCTGCTCATAGTTTACCGATTCTTAATAATGCAGAAGACACTCAATTAACAATCTGAGATACTTATTCACACCCTCACCTTTCTTTATTAAGCCCTGGAATCTGTGATGTACCAGAATTTGTCTTAGTTGGTGAGTGTCACTCGCAGTGGCAGGCCGCAGAACAATTTTGTCAGCCTAGAGGAATCACGTGCAGGAGAAAGATGCCATACATGTTCCTATGACCTCCAGAGAGCCACCATAACACCTTCGAAAACCATTGAAACTTCCCAATGTATCAATGCCCATGAACTGAAACAACATGAAAATTCCTTAATGGCCAATTTAAATTAAATAACAGTCTATAATTACATTAATTAGCAATATTGACCAGGCTTCTGGCAGCTTTAATTAATTATGGATGCCAATAGGTTCAATGAGCTATGAGGGATGTTAATGACTAGCCCAGTTAAAGAATGCTTTATATGTTTGCCTATTTCTTTCTTTTTTGGTTTGACCACCCTCTTCATTCTGTCCTGCACAAAGAATGTGTGGTGGAAGGGCTTTGATGAAAGCATTTACTATTGGCTAAATGCTCTTGCTTAGTTACTGACTTACTTATGTGGGGAAATTAAATAAATTAGTCCTAAAGCACAGGGTAATGACAGAGGAAGTAGACTGAGTAAATTTCCCAGGTGACTAGGAGTCATGGAAGATGGTGTCTCAAGACCACTGTCACAAAAACTGAGCAAGCTCATGAAGCAGAGGATGTCACACTACTATCTTGAAGACTCTTTATGGATTAAGATACCCTTAATATAATTAACTTCACAAATTCGAGTATTGCCTTGATCTATGTAATATGCTACTAGACTTGTAATTTAGCTTCTTACAAAACCTTTGCTTTTCTCTTACATGTCTATTCAATAAAATCTTCAGCTTTCTTCTTTCTATCTGAGATTATGAAGAGGTTTTAAGTATGGCTAAATATTTAAGGTTAACCTAAGTGTTTCAATTCTTTTGTGACTTGAAAAAGCAAGAGGATCAGACTACAGAGCTGCACTAACGAGTCCGTTCTGTTGATAATTGGTCTGAAATCTTCTCGTCTCTGAACATTTTTATCTGAGAGTGTCTTAAAGCTTGAGGCACTCAGATGAGTAAGAATGCTCCAAGTCCTACTGTGCTTGTATAGATAGAGTCACTTCTGGCATTTCCAGCTTGCTTTATCTTGGCCATAGCATACAACAGAAACTCAAACCAATCTTAAAAGCACTTCCTTGGCCACTATGTCCCTAGACTTTCTACTGCTTTTTTGTTTTCCCCTCCAAGTGTGCCTCAGTGTTTTTGCTCTCAGTCCCAAATAATTTTTGATCTGGAAAGGCTACAGAGACTATATTTTTTAATATGAGAATGAGTTTACAAAGTAGATTAAGTTTGTCATTACAGAAACAAACAGTTCTTTAAAAGAGTCTAACTAGAGTTGTTATTTCATAGTTATGTAGTTGTGAAATATTCAAAAAAGAAGAACAAGAGGCTCCAGTGCAGCTTAAGAATATACTGTCTCACTCTGTTCATTAGCACAGAGTGATGCCAAAAAACTGCCATCTCAAGGTGGTATTATCCTTCTGAGTGCATAGCTACAGAGCAACAGTATGCAAATAATAAAAGAAAAATAAGTTTTAATTAGCACAACATGGGCTGCAAATATCATTAATGAACTATATCTAATTCGCTAATTCAAACTTCCAGCATGACAGGAACTTATTTCAAATTCTGCACTGAATTCCCAAATAACTTCTACTAGGCCAGAGAGAAAAAGGAAAGCTTGTCTCTGCTTCCAAGTGCAGCCTTTTCAGGATAAGATTGGTGGACAATCTGTGTTTTGTCCTCTTGATTCACCCTTTCCATCCTGACTCTGTGAAGGCTATGCCAGGGGTTTGCCTTGCCTCAACATGTAACTATCCAAATGAAAGGTTTCTAAGTAAAACATACTGATAAGAGACAACCGATATACATAAACCCCTGAATGACCACACCAGGTGACATCATGCAGCGATATTTGAGGCAATTCCAGATGACCCATCATGGTTTTTGGCACAGGGTAGGTCCAAAAGCAGTAGAGACTTAAAAATTTGGAGTGTAGCTGAGCTAAATAGCAGGGACTTTAATTTTTTTCAGCCTAGAGGTCTTCATCCAACCATAAACCCTTCAAAAGAAAAGAAAAATAAATGACATTTGTCCAGCTGTATAAGTAAACCTACAAGAGGAATAAATCATCTGGAGTACACAAAAATAAATACAACCTAGTTTGCTACTGATTTGTGTCTTACAGTTGGCAGTGATCTGTTTGGAGATGTTTTCCTGTGCGTGGACAGAATCTGAGTCTCTCTTCCATCCTCATATTCTGCCATGTGTAACAAATGGAGAACTCACCCTTTTCCTCTGTAGGAAGAAATCTACGGACTCTGTCTTTCCTTGTCTCAGCTGTCTATTTTGTTAATATTTGGAAGCATGATGTTGTCTTCAAGATTCCTACCACTTTGATAAATTTATTTAAGTCAGTTATCATTTAAAAGGATTAATTTTGTTTAAATTTTGTGGGATTTTTTAAGTGGTGAGGAGGAGAGAGACATATTTACTTAAGGGTATATTTGCACAAGCTGCATCTTCTTAGTACTTAGGACATAGCTTCGTTTTCTAAAAATATGTGCTTGTGCTCTGAAAGTTCACGATAGTTTTAAGATAGTGAGCATGACATCAGTACATACAAGCAACTGAGTAGTCAGCAATTCACATCTAAACATTAAGGCATATCTAAAATGCCTATTTATTATGATAATAAGTTCAAATGTATCAGTATAGGCAAACAAGCATAAGTAGACATGATAGTATATCTCAAGCTGAGCTGTTCAAAGATTATCGACCTGTAACACCAGAGGAAAAATATTACAGACTGGCATTCACACCAGAAACAAGGGAAAACAGAAATTTATTGCCAGTCAGAAAACTAATCAGAACTGAAGGAAGCAAAAAATTTTATAAACCTTGGGTTAAATTCAGGTCTAATTTAATGTAGCAGACCTACTCAGTTTGATAACACAACACAAGTCCTTTGAAAATTCTTAGAAGTTCTACTTATTGGTATGAAATACATAAAGAATAAAAAATGTCTCTGACGTTCAGTCATCTTAACGAAGCAGATAATTCAGCTCCATCTATTTTTTCTTTTTTTACTTTTGCTTTTACCCCAAGATAAAAAGCAGAAAAAAGATTTGGAGAAAATCTTCAGTCAGGAATCTGGGCTTAGTATCCTCTGACAGTATCCTAAAATGTACCTGAGATTTTTTTAAGCAAACCAAGCACTACCATGAAATTTCCAAAGGCTGCATCTTATTTTCAAAGTATCTAGAACCCCTAAGCATCTTAGATTTATGAATGTGTTCAAGGACTCTCCAGAGTCTTATGAAGCCTCAGGTAGGCATTTGCTGAATTCTGAGACACAAGACTTAAATACTTTTTGTCTTGCAGTTCTTTTAGAACTTTTCCCCACTGAAAATAATGGAAATTCACCAATTTTGTGGTCTGCTTATATTTATTAATGCACACTGGTGGATTTAATTTATAATAGGATAGAATTTCTCTTACTACAGGAGAATTTCTCTTCAGATATTTATAAAATTTTTAAACACTGCAGGTGAGGCAGACTTATAATAGCGGGAAAATAATATCATTTTCTGTTAAGTTAAGAATAGATGATGAAATTATTCACTTGGAACAAAATGGAAATTTTTTTTGCATCTTCTGACAAACCAAAAAACTAAAATGTTACAGCAAAATAATTTATTTCACCTGAATCTGACAATTAAATCCTATTTTTATATTCTCTTTATTAAGTTAATATATCTTAATTACAAGACCAAACCCCACCCCAAGAAACCATTTGGTATAAACACATAATAAATGTTAAACATTAAGTGCTTAGTTTAAAAAATATGGAAATTAAATTACTAGTCTCCTATGGAAACGTGGACTCTCTTAAAATAACTGGTCAGGAGTCTTCCACAAAGATTCAAATGTAGATTAAAAAGATAAGGCTGAAAGAGAACTCTGAAAGGTTAAAGAAAAAGGGAGATTTCATGGACCTTCCTGGCAGACTGGAGAGGTTTGTAGAGAGACCAGCCTCAACCTACCAATGAAACTTAATGACATGTTTAAGATACATAGGACTAGATACCATCTAGCAAAGGTCCTTACCGTCAGTTACTTCAGCTTGTACTAGAATCTATTATCAGTTATTGCAGTTTTTACTTTCCTTTCAGCCACTCTTTGATGTGTTTATGGGTGATAAGGGGAGGGAGGCAAAGGGGACAGATGGATAAATTTATTATTCCTTACAGTACATAAAACCACAAAGAAAAATGCTGCAAAGTATAAGCTCTGTCAAGACCAATAACTGAATATCTTCAAGTATAGAGATGTTCCCAAGGCAGAGAGGTTAAAAGCAGTGGCCAAAGATCTGCTTCATTATCTTAGTGTCACCTCTGTAGTCTTAGGCATGTGAGTGATCACTAAATAAAATTAATTATTTAAATCTTTTTGTTAATAAACTGTTTGTTTATTAACAAAAAATAAAATATTTGTTTAAGGAGCTTGCTGAAGATGGTAGAATAAGAGTTAAATTAAGTCTATAGCAAGAGGACCATAAAACAGAATCATACATTACCTTTATAACCCAGGACCACAGCAACTTGACATGAGCAAGGGCTCTGAAAGCAATTGCAAAACAAATAGCAACCACCAGAATTATCAAGTCACTTATCTGTGATTCCTGAAAACAATTAAATTCCATACTCAAGAAAGGCAATTTAGCACTTACATAGGAAATCAGTTTATGTGACTGGTTACATCATGATACATTTGCTTCACTCTACAGTGAAACTTGTCACAACCATTCTTAGTTTCTCACTATACACACTGAATGGAACTAAGGAAGCATTTCAATTATTAATAATGATGAGTAATAAGCTACAGCTTATTTTCCCAGGTCATTTACCTCTTTTATGTGGGGATGAAGAAGAATTTTAATTTTGTCACTGTCATTACCAAGACAACAACAGAAGCACAGTAAGAAACTTGTCTGTATAATCAATCTGATGTTTTAATATGCTTGGGTTGGCACATTTGACTGCAATGCATAACCTTGAAATAAAACCAAAGCCGTATTATATAGGCTTTGAACATCTCAGTCTGATTAAGGCTGAAGCTCTGAGATTTTTTTATGTCCCAGAAAGTCTATAAAGTATCCTAGAACTACACATCATAAAGTAGTTTTAGAAGCAACATATTTATTTAAGAAATGCTTTAATGACTAGTAAAAGTAAGCAAATTCTGAAAAGCTGTTTAGGTATCTATCCCTCTTATAAGAATTTAAGGCCAGTCAATGGAGCCTGATGGGATTCATCCCAGGATAGTGAGAGAGTTGGGTGAAGTTCCTGTGAGACCTTTCTCAGGTATTTATCAGTGGTATTGAAGATCTGCAGAGATCCCGGTCAACTGGAAGCTAGCAGATGTTATTCAGACTTCAAAAAGGGCAAGAGAGAAGATCCTAGTAATTATAGGCCTGCCAGTCTTTGGTGCCTGGTAAAATTACAGAGAAGAATATTCTGTGAGTTATTTAAAAACGCATGAAAAGACAATGCAGTCATCTGTCAAAGCCGATGTGGGTTCATGGAGGGAGGGTCATGCCTTACTAACTGAGTATCCTATTATGCCAAAGTTACCTGCCTTGTGGATGGAGGGAAGATAGTGGATGTGTTTTTGAATGTTGGGGTTTTTTTCATTCTAACAAAGTTTTTAACACTGTCTCTCACGTATCCTCCAAGACAAAATGTCCAGCACACAGGTAGACATATACACATCGCAATGAGTGAACAACGGGCTGAAGGGTTGGGCTAAAAAAAGTTTGTAGTAAATGGAGTAATATCTGGCTAGTAGCCAGATATTAGTGGGATTCCACATGACTCAATTTTAGGGGCCCTTGTATTCTCTTCAATATTTTTATCAGTGACCTGGACAGAGGAGTTGAGTGCACACTGTTTGCCAACAGTACAAATTTGGATAAGATGTTGATTACCTTCAAGAGAGATCTTGATGGACTAGAGCCCTGGGCAGGCACAAACCATGTGAAATTGAACAAGGACACATGCCAGATTCTGCACCTGGAACAATGTGATCCTGGATATATATGCATAGAATGGGGGTACAAGGGGCTGGAGTGCAGAAAGGAATATGGGGGTTTTGGTTGGCAGCAAACTCAATATGAGTCAACAATGTACCCTGGCAGACAAAAGGTCCAATCATATCCTGGAGTGCATGAAGTACAGTATAGCTAAGCAGTGGAAAGGAGTGACTGTCCCACAATACAGCATTGGTGCAGTCTCGACTCACATCCTGATTGCAGTTTTGAGCCCCACAATGTAAGAAGGATATAGAAATATTAGAATGTGTCCAGAGGAGAGCAATAAAGATCATGAAAGGACTAGAGGACAAGACTCAGGAGGAGTGGCCGAGGATATTTAGTTTCCTCAGCTTAGAAAAGGAGAGACTAAGATGTGGCATTGCTGTCTATAACTTCACAATGGAGGTGTGTAGAGAACTAAGTGCTGATCTTTTATCTCTGGTGTCTGTTGAGGGATGCGAGAGATAGGCTTAAAAAGCTGTGTCATGGGGATACATCCATTCACACTGGATATTAGGAATATGCAATTTATTGAGAAGGTGAGTCAATCGTTAGAACAATCTCCCCAGGTAAGAGTCCATGGCCCAAAGTCTGTTGGTGTTCAAGATATGTGTGTAAAATATTCTTTGATATATGCTTTTATCTCTAGGTTTTTTGTATGGAATCAGGATTTGGACTTGATCCTCTTGAGTCCCTTCCAAATCAGGATAATCTATGATTCTGTTATTCTAATGAGAGTCCATACGTTTCAGGAATTGGTCCTTAGCAATTTTTAATTGTCTGCTTTTTCTTAGCAGATTTTTTGTTCTTGGATGCTGTTGATGTGGGAAAGACTGAATAGATTTTCTGATTCCCCTAGAGAAGGAAATCTTACTGTAAATATGCCACCCTCATGAAAGAAGGATTGAGACAGAGAATGAAATACAAAAGACTGAGGTCTCGAACTGGAAAGGGAGTGCATTTTTCTTTCTAATAGGCAGAGAGAGAAGAAAGAACAACCTCATTGTCTGGTGGAAACAGCATCAAAAATATGGAAATAAGAAAGAGATTAGTTTTCAACTCTTTTCTGACAGGTAATGTGGATTTTTTAATTGATCAGTTTCATTTACAGGATTATTAGTTACTTACAAGGATTAAACTCTTCCCACATGATGAATGAGCATTTAATGGGACAAAGAAAGTTCATTAATGCATTACTAGCCCCATCCCAGGAAATGATACTGCTTATGCTCTATTACAGAGTCAAAAATTTTTTTGTCAGTGACAGCAGGAATCTTGAAAATTCTTGCTCAGTTGCAGATAACAGATACTTAAATGACACAAGACTCATTTAGTCCACATCTTCACCAGTATGGTACATTACATACTTCAGCAACATGTCCAGTCAAAATTTAAGCATTAGAGAGAGATGGAACATCCCCAACTTCTCTATCAAGGGTCAGTTTCACACTCTGATAGGTGACAGGGCCTTGAAACGCACAATTTACAGCACCGGAGTTCTGATATGTACTCATCTCAATGCTGTAACTTTCCAGAAACTTGCTTGCAGTTTTTACTTATGTTCAGGCCCATTTTTCATTGCTTCTTTATGTTAAATAATCTGTATGTTGCATCATTTAAATATGAATAGACTCTTTCCATGTTTCATCTTGATTATGATTTAAACATACTAAATATATAATCTAGCTCTTTCAGTCTTTCCCCTATGTATCACTCCCTCTAACTTTTTTATCAATTGTGTGACTTTTTTGCCCTTTCCTTCAAATTTGTAGATATCCCTCACCAGTAGAGAGACAAGTAATTGTAATGGTTTGGGTGTATGTTCTAAGCAGTTACATATCAAAGTATTATTAACCTGTTGATCTAGGTGCAATGATTTTTGTCAGGAAAGGATGGCACAGTGGTTTAAATGCTAGCCTGGGCATCAAAAGATTTGGACTTATTTCTCTGAATAAACAGATATATCCTCTGTAATTTTAGGCAAATCATTTTGGGCCAAATGCTAATGAGGTCCTTAAGGCAGACTTTCACTGTGCATTGCTGGGCAAGGTGATGACCACTGAGCAGCCTGTGTGAGCTCTCTGCAGCAACTTACAGAGCTCCATGCTTGAGTCCTAGCTTGGGATAAGTGTGGTATTTAGGCTAATTAACTGTGTTTCTATATTTCTAATACACCTGTGCCAGGTGAATTAGCATAGCCATCACACTGTGTTAAGCTGGCTATTTGCTTGGTTTGTTCTTTTCCATAATGTCCAGGACCATGCTCAGTGAGCATGTTAGCCATGTATGTTAATGCTATTGCTGTCTCACTACATCCATGTGAATCTAATGTGTCACTGTTCATGTGGTTTCAGAAATTAAGATGAGAATCTGATCTCAAATTAGATGTAAGGGTGTATGTTTATTTTCGCTACCAGCCCTGTGACCTTTACAACACAGTGCTGTGAATAACACAAACATGACCCATCTAAAAGATTGCTGCTTCAAGGTTCACATACTTAATGAAACCTAGGTGCCTGTTCTCTAGGCATGCAGTTTACCACATTCAATTGCCTGTTGAATGGGGAACTGGGGATGAATATGGTGGCATAGGCTGTTGTTGAAGAGGAAACATGAAGAGTAATGCATATCTGAAATCATGTTCCTTTGTAAAACTGGCATTCCATTTGGGAAATACCACCTCATTCTATGTAGAATCCACAGTCCTGAATTCTTCTTTTTGTAGGTATCTACAAAAATTCTCTTAAACACGTGTCCTTTCACAATAACAGCCACGTAGTTAGAACACTCAGGAAAAGAGACACATAAGAAAGGGACCTTAAGAGCATTCAACTTTAGACTTTTAAGTATGACTAAGATATGAGGCCAGTCACCTTAAGCTTCCTATATAATTATTGCAAAAAGACAAGCTCCCCCAGGGGATTTTTCAGAGCAGGAATTTAACTTTGAAAGACAAGTAAATTACATACCTAAAGTTAGGAGGATTGGATAACCCTGAGTAAGCTTGAATAGCGGATGCAATTGGTTGGTTTGAAGAGCTCCTAGTCAACAGTCTGTCAAATGTTTAATGTGAACCCAAGACCTCCTCTAGCCCCTTAAATAAAAAGTATTTATCAAGTCAGAGGTGGATGAGTACTGGTGGAATTCATAGAGCTATGCGACATGAGAATACTTCGAAATCCAAGACCTAGGCTCCTAAAGGAGATCAGAAACTATGACAGTGTGGCACAGAAGCATCTCAGTCTATAAGCATTATGGCCAAATTAACAATGTCATTGAAGGCAGAGTTCTGGTAGGTGAAGAGAGAGGTCATCAAGATCTCAGGAACTTGAATCATGAGAATTACACAGGTTTAGGTCAGTGCTGCATTTACCGTTTTGGGACATGATTCCTTTCCTAGAGACTCTTGATTAAAGAGGTAAAGCAGTTGTAAATGTTGCTGGCTGTTAAGTTTATTTAAAACTATATGTTATTTCAATACTTTAGTAATTAAGACTTTTTTTTCTGAAATCAAATACATTTTACATATTATATTACCTATATTCAAACCCCAAATCCTGCTTTGTTCTCTTTTTTCTCTGTCCTTTTTTTTTTTTGGCTGTTAAGTTTGAACTCCCTCCTGCAGTTGTGGCAAAGATTAGTTTTTAGTACTAGTTAAAGCACTCAGCTAGGAAGTACTGTCTACACAGAGGTGATCAAAGTTGGGTTTCCTTGGCAGTGAAAATGTTCCCACCATGAAATTAGTGGAGCCTAGAAGAGAGACAGGGTAGGAAGCAGAGCTGGTGCCTTGCAATAATTCATTATATTAATTTCAAGTCAATGTGTGTATTTTTTAACTACTAGGAAATAGTTAAACTACTACTAGAAGTTTAGTAGTAACTACTAGGAAAGTCCTCTATTGGTTCTAGTTACTGATCTTCCTGTATGCAGAGGTCGCCTGTCTGTAAGATAAAAATAATAGTATATACAAATAATTGTCCTAAAAGTGTTTTCCTTGCAGAGCTAAAATATGGATGAATGTTCTTGAGATTTTGAGATACTCCTGTATTATGGAATGAAGGATAATTAAGACCCTTCAAGGAATAGTGGGAGGCCTAAAACTCCATGGTTTTATGTGCTGCTCTCTCTCAAACCAGAGTTAATTAACTTTTCATTTTTAATTTACTTTTTACACTTTTATTGGTTTTCAAAATTATTCTTTCATGTTACTGTCTGTTGTGGTTTGACACTGGCCCAACGCCGGGCACCCACGAGAGTCGCTCGCTCACCCTCCCCTACCACAGCCGGGCAAAAGGAGGGAAAAGAAGAAAAAGGGTTAACAGAGGCTTCATGGGTGAGATAAGGAGAGCAGGAGAAATATTTCAAGGGCAAAACAGGCTTAACCTTGGTTGCTAAGTAAAATTTATTGCCAACAGAATCAGAACAGGGTAATGAGAAGTAAAATAAGCTCTTAAAACACCTTCTCCCCCCGCCCAGGCCCTACCTCCTTCCCACCAACAACACAGGGCAGGGCAGGGGGGTTTTGGTCAGTCCATCACCAGGATTTTATTCCACTGCTCTGGGAGAAGAGTCCTTCCCTGTGAGGCCGTGGGGTCCCTCCCACAGGAGACAGTTCTCCGTGAACTTCCCGGCGTGGGTCTGCTCTCACGAGCAGCAGCCAAACTGCACCTGCTGCAGCGTGAGTCCCTCCCACGGGCACACAGTCCTCCCAAAACTGCTGTGCCGTCGGTCTCTCCCCACGGGATGCAGTCCTCCAAGGACAGGCTGCTCCAGCCTGGACGCAAGGGCCCTCTCTCTCCACCGGGTCTTCCACTGGAGCACAGCCTCCTGTGGGCATCCACCCACTCCAGCATGGGCATCTCCCCCATGAGCTGTGGGTGGATCTCTGCATTCCCCATGGACCCATGGGCTGCAGGGGGACAACCTGCTTCACCATGGTCTTCACCACGGCCTTCAGAGGAATCTTGGCTCTGGCACCTAGAGCACCTCCTCCGCCTCCTCCTCCACTGACCTTGGTGTGGCCATGTTGTTTTCCCTCACATGTTCTCGCCTCCTCCTCTCCTCTGACTAGAAGCAAAAGCCCCTGACTTTGTTTTGATTTTCTTCTTAAATATGTCATCACAGAGGCGTTACCAGCCTCTCTCATTGGCCCAGTTCTGGCCAGCAGTATGTCCATCTTCAGAGCCATCAGCCATTGGCTCTGCCGGACATGGTGGGAAGCTTCCAGCAGCTTCTCACAGGAGCCATCTTTGCGGCCCCCCTGCTACCCAAAACCAGGCCGTGCCAAACCAAGACACTGTCTCATTTTATGTATACACACAATCTATATGTGTGTACAGATGCAAACTCACTTATTTTCCTCTGTGCTGAAACATAATTTCCTGAACTGTTTTTCTGTCTTTCTAGCTTATGTTTCCATGGGATCCCATCCCATTATTTTAATATATGTATCTGAAACAGATCAAGAGATACTCATTTGTGAGTTTCATTAACATGACATTAATCCCCTTTCCAGTTCATTAACAAAGATGTTAACTACTGCAAGACTTAACATTGATTCCTTTCCGTACTATTTGCTTCTTCCCATTCAATACAATGCCATTAACCACAAATATTCATTAACAGACCTTCAAAACACTTCTGTAATCCACATTTTATGTGTATTGTTTAGAATTAAATTTAGAATATTTTACTTGTTTGGTTCTTTCTTAAGCAATACTGAAACTTGCCAAACATCAAAGCCTTTCACATACTGCATTTGCTCTATCTTACAATATTTGTCACCCTGAGATAGGGTCAGTTGTACAAAAGATGTCTGTAACAGATCATAGAATCACAGAACGGTTGAGGTTGGAAAAGACCTCTGGAGGTCCTCATGTTCAACTCCCCTGCTCAAGAAAGCCCACCTAGGACAGGTTGTCTAAGAACACATAGAGATAGTTTCTTAGTATCTGCAAGGATGGAGACTCCACAACTTCTCTGGGCAATCTGTGCCAGTGCTCAGTCAGTGCACAGTAAAAAAAGTTTTTCCTTATGTTCAGGCAAAATCTCCAATGTTTCAATTTGTGCCTACTGCCTCTTGTGCTGTCACGGGACACCACTGAAAAGAACCTGGCTCCATCTATACCTCACCTGAGATATTTAGATGCACTGACAAGATCCCTCCTGAGCCTTCTCTAATGTATGCTGAACAGTCCCAGATCTCTCTGCTTTTCCTCATATGAGAGATGCTCCAGTCTCTTCATCTTCTTAATGACCCTTCACTGGACTCTTTCTAATACATCCATAACTCTCTTGCACTGGTGTCTTGGGGTGACTCTATCATGTGTATCCCCTATCATGCTCTATGCCCAAAAAGTAGTATTGTGCCTTTTCTGTGCCTTTAAACTGAGCTTGAAAAAAAAAAAAACCACAAAAAACAAACACACAAACCCAGATGAACTTTCCAAAGCAGCTTCTCAAGGACAGAGAGATATACTCCTCAGTGTTTTTCTGACTGTGGAAAGGCACGAAGGGAGCACCCTGCTTGCTTTTTCTTCAGCCAGCTGTTTTTTTTTCCCCTCTTGGTGGGAGACAGAGAGCTGAATTTTGTGTCCTGGGACTTTGGTTTTTTTTTTTCCTTCTTCTCTTCTGAACTGTTTCAACAACATCAGAACACATCAGGAGAATTTTCTCCCCGAGGCCCAGGGGTGGGCCCACGCCCTCACCGACCAGCTCCGAGGAGGAGAGAGACCACACCTACAGAAGGACTCTGAAATCTTCCCAGGTTTCTCTCTATAGCGGGGGTTTTAATCCATTATTTAGCATCATTATCCTTTTCCTGTGTGTTTGTTAAAATAAATAGTTTTTATCTCTTTCACTTTCCTTCGAGGAAAAATTTCTTTTTTCCCGAACCCTGTGAGGGGGGAAGGGTGGTTGCAACCTGGTTTTTCTCTCAGGGGCTATATTACTAGATTTTGGCCAAACCGGCACAACTGGGTACCCCAGCACTGAACACTACTCCAGCTGAAGTCTCACCAGTATTGAATAAAGGGGAAGGATCATTCCCCTCCACTTGCTGGCAACACTCGTCCTAATGTAGCTGAGGATACTGTTAACCTTCTTTGTCAGAAGGACACATTGCTAGCTCACATTCAACTTGGTGAACACCAAGGACTCCCAGGCCCTTCTCTGCAAAGCTCCTTCCCATACTGTCAGCCTCACCTTGTACTAGTGCATAGGATTATTTCTCCAGCCTGGTGAGGTCCACTCTGGATGACAATACAACCTGCTGGCTATATTGGCCACTCCTTGCAGCAAACTTGTTGAGAATTGTCCTTGTTCCATCTAGTACAATGTCAATTTTTGCAGTAGGCAGAGGGGACATGGCTAGGTTGAGGAGGTTATTCTCTACCAGCTCACATCAGTGCCTGGGACAGAGAAGGGGAAGGGCTCTCTTCTGGTTCAGGGTAGCATGTTGGAGGGAGTGGTTGGGTATTGTCAGCTCTGCTGTGAGCTTTTGCATGTGAATCACTCGCCTCTCTCTTTTGTACGCTTTTGTTATTATTATTGCTGCTGTTACTTGTTTTCTTATTTCATTGCCATTTCCAGTAAATTGTTCTTATCTCGACCCGTGATCTTAACTTTTGTGCCTCCAGTTCTCCTCTCCAGCCTGCCAAACAGGGAGAAGAGGTGGGGCGGAGTAGGCTCGTGGTCTGGAGTGGTTTCAGGGGGATCACTAAATTGGAGAATACCATTTCTAAACCATGACAAGGGTACACTCTACTCCCGGATCCATATTATTAATGAATTTGTTGAACAGTGTTGGTACCAGTATTGCCCTGTGCGGTACAGCACAAGTTTCTGGCCTCCAAGTAGACTTTACACAACTGATCACCACCCTCTGAGCCCAGTCATTCAGTCATTTTCCACTATACCTCACTGACTGCTCATCTAACTTCCAATTCTCTTGTCTTCTCTATGAGGATGATATGGAAGACAGTTTCAAAAGCCTTTCTGAAGTCTTAGAGCTGTCTACTTCTCTCTTTTCTACCAAGCCGGTCAATATACCAAAGAAGTTTATCACATTGAAGAAGTACTTCTCCTTTGTGAACCCAGTGGATAAAAGCAAAACCAGCTCCTTTATCTAGTAGTGGCTGGAAGATTGAAGCTGAAGCCAGGCAAATTTGAAATTAAAGCATGGGTGTAAACAGTGGTGGTCATCAGTTACTGCATCATATTACCAAGCATACAAGGTCCACATTCCAGTGTGTCAGTACCTAAGGGTAGTGGATGCCTATATACAAAATATATGGTATCCAGAAGTAAATGAGGGACCCTGAAGACAGATAATATACTTTAGTTGAAACAAGATGCTCTGGTCACTTCTCCTGAAGATTTGAGAACAAGTGAAAATGTCTGCTAGAAGAACTCAAATTACTGCATTAGCAGTTCTGACTAAATGATCTCAGAATCATTTGAAAGAGCAATTTATAAATGTTACAGTAGCTAGATTTTCAGAAGAATGTCAGTCTGCTCCTGCAAAGATGCGGGGAACTATTCTTTTTTGAAAAGACAGCCACTTTTAAGTGCAATCTCACCTCCCTACTGAGTCAAGTTATACTGACAGTGCCTCTCTTTTCACACAGATGTCTAGACATCTGCTAATGCTCATTGCTTTGATGATAACTTATTCCATGTGTCCTGTCTCAAAGAAATTACACTGCCTGAAACTGGCATTTCTTCAGCTTTCTATGCCTCAGATTGTGTGTGCACTCTTATTTTGAACCTAAATACCCCACTCCTTGCTTCTAACCTGAGAACTGTTTGAAATTCAAAAGACCAGTTGTGCTCTGACTTTTCAGTTTTAATGCTTTGATACCATTTTTCCCTGCATGTCTCTTGCACCTGTTTCAGCTATAGGACACTGTAGATAGAGGTATCTCTCTGAGAGCCCTTCCCTTCTGTCTACACTGCCTTTCTCTCTTGCCCTGCTTCATTCCTTGTTTATTCCCTGGCTTCTCAGCTCTCTTTCCTTTACTTGTGGCCTCTGTTTACTAGGCCTCTCCCCATCATTTTTTGGCTTACTCCCTCCTTTAAATGGGGGGACGGGAGGCTGGCAAGGTGTGTGTTTCAGAGCAGAACAGCAGTGAGGCTGCAAATCCTCCTCTCACCTGCTGAGCAGCAGCAGATGGTGCCTCAGGAGGAGCTGCTTGGACAGGACAGCAAGAGGACCTGATCCTCTTGCCACTTTCTCTTGTTTTGCCCAGGTGTCTGTGAATGAACAGCTGGGGCCAAGAGGGAAAAGGATCCAGGAGAGGCAGCCTTCAGTTTGACTGGATACACTGGGGCAGTCTGAAAACAGCAGTGTGTCTCCTAGTTACACCGCTGCCCTTGTCCTCAGCTTTCTCTGTTGGCTGTATTTTCAAGCAGGGCAGGCCAGGAGTCAATAAACCCCTGCTCTCCCCTTCCCTCTCCCTCAACAAGCCAAACAAACTTGCCTACTGAGTTTGTTTATAAGTCAACCATTTTATAGAGGGATCTGCATTTGTTTATGCAGTGACAACAAAGATGTAAAGTGAGCCACTGTTCTAAAAAGGCTTCCATAGAAGTTTCTCAGCATTGTTTGATGCCCTGGAGACTGGTGCTAACATGACTCCAGCTCTCTGAGTAATGCTTTCCTTAACAATATTGCCAAGTGTTAATTAAAAAAGAAATGAGAGGTAGTTCTTTGACCTGATTGTAGTTCTGCATTAGAATTGTGTTTGCCAAGTGATTTTGAATTTTAAAGAAAAAAAAAGGATAAATCCTCTTGTGTTTTAAAAGCACATTGTAATTTTATATATTATGTATCAAGACCCAAAAATATCTTGAAAAGACAAAAAGAAAGAAAAGGACAGGCATAACCTCCTATGCCAATTAATAGTTTCCACTGGATATTAATTTGTGGACATTAACCCCTTTTAATTGACCTTTAGACATATGATTAGACTGACAGTAAGCTCTGCTGACCAGCGCATATATAATTAGCAAATAGCAAGGTGAGGTAGAGCTGGTTTAATCTCATTTCATCCCTGAGACTTTATCACCATTTGGCCTAGTTCCCTTTATCCAGAGATAACAGCTCTATTTGGCGGTGAATTAAAGAACCAAGTAGCTTTGCATTGTAATATAGGTCAAACAAAAACAGCACATTTGGTGTTGGGCTGCTTGACAAGCAAAATGCCTGGAGATTGTTGAGGGTGGGAATAAAACAGTTGCAAAGGGCTGTAGAAGATTTTCAGTCTTTAAATAGCGCAAAAAATGTCAAAGATTTTCGCTGGAGCCACTCAGCAGGTCCAGTGGCAGTTCATTGTGCCATCGAGCTGGAAATCAAAATTTAAATTCCAAATCAGCTGGCAAAGACTTGGAGCAATGTGAAGACTGGGAAGATTTGGCCTCTGTCCGGGAGATTTCCCCTCATGATAATTTTAAATAAAGTCTCCCATTTGACTCAGGAATAAAAATCTGAATGAGAAGGAAAGTGAGCCTTGTTTCAACTCCTTCAGTTTCCACATGAGTAGTAGCACTGGCGAGACTTGTGTGAAGAAAGATAAAGATTATATCAGAGATCGTGTTCCCCTAATCAGTTGATCTTTTCAATAAAAACGGCCTGTTTTCTCACCTACAAAATAATTTAAACATTAAGTTATTAGATCCTTACTGGTCATCCTGATTTGACACTCAACATATTCAGTAAACAGCCCAGAACTGATTGAATAACTTCTGTGATTTTCAAGTTTTATAAAGTCATTTCTACCTGTGGGGTATAACTGTATTAACTCATTTGATGCCACACTAGGTTATTTCAGCATATGCTCAATCCCATGAAACTAAAAATAACCCAGTGACTCATAAAGCACTTAGCAGGCTTTATTAGAATTTTAAGCTATATCATTTCTTTAAAAGTGTATGGGTGCAGGTATTATTCATGAGCAGCAGATAAGGTATGGTGCTCCAACTCCCACTCATACAAATTTTTGCAGCCTCTATTGCACCAGTGACTGTCTGTAATCAGTAATCTGTCCCAGACAAGTGTGTTGCAAGTTTTGTTCAGGTTTTCTAAATATGGCACTGTTTATACACTGATATGCAGAAATGTGCCAAAAAATTAGGGAAAGAGGAACTGTAGGTAAAGTAGGTTTGGAGGACCTTTCCTTTTAATTTGATTATTAGAATAAATAAAATTACATTTCTTTCTGCTGTGGGGACAGAGAGAAAGGGAAATAATAGTCTATCTTTGATCTGTTGCTGGAACAGTCTCATTCTTGGGACTTATACCAATGACCATTAAAAAGAACTATCTCTTACCCAATGGGAAAGCACACTGTGCCTCTCCTCAAAAAACTTTTTGGAAAGAAAGCTTCAGCTTGATAAACAATGGGTTGATCACTGACCCAGAGCTTTGCTAGGGAGACTGGGTCTTGGACATATGACTCTTTGGAGATTAGTCCTTTACTGACTGTCATCCAGAAAACTACCTTGTGGCCTTAGTTGGAGGGAATGCAGTGGACCTTTCACAGTCTTGAACACCTTCTGACACTCTTCATGTGTGTATATGGACACCAAGCATAAATGTGGGGTCAAATTACAAGCACAAGCCATATTGGTGATTCTGAGTTCATGTGAGTGAACACTTTCCACGTATCCACATGCTCTAAAGAAAGCGGTATCAGCTTCCTAAATTTTATTTGGACAGCTCACAGCTCTGCTGTGTCTGCACGAGCACAATCGATTATATGGATAGAGATTTAGTGGGGCAGGAGGTGGTCTCTAACTCCATTGAAGTAGTTGTGTAATGGAGTAGACAATGTTCTTCAGTTATGCCATGTGTTGTACGGAGGTGGCTCGTGGTTGCATTGAAACTCCTTCAGACTAATTTAACAGAAAAAAAGGGGGGCAGAACTAAAGCTGCCTTCATGCATCTATGCATGCTTTTAATAGAGAACTAGGCTACAAAAACTGACAGAACAGGAACAACAGAAACAAATTTAGGATGGAACTTTAATTTGCAATCACACTATTGAGGCTGCAAAATCAGAAAAAAATAGCTGTGAAATGCAACCTAGTCAGACAGGAGTAGTAATGCCATTTTTGGAATTCAAGGAAGATTAGTTATTTTGATTTATTTTCCTGTTTCAAGAAATGTGGATATTTAATTTTGCCAAGTCTGATATCTTAGCGACCTCTGATATTGTAGTGTAATCTTTCCTCCTATAGATATTAATCAAAAATTTTTTTTTCATACAGGAAGATATTTTAAATTATTCTGTCAGGAATCAAAATATACAGTAATGACAATAAAGAACATATTCTTTCAGATTTTACTTCTATTATTTTTTCTGAGAATTGGGGAGCAAATGCATGTGTATAAGGAGTTTAGTGCCTATTAGCTGCTGAGAAGATATTAATTATTTTATCACTAGATTTCAGAATTATGTTCTTCAATCTGAATAAGCAGATAGGTTTAGGTAGATAGTTTTGATACCACACACATAATCCAAGGGGTTTAGGGAGCTTCTTACATTGCCCTGTGCAAATGCAGTATAAATGCCACTTACCAAACAGCACATGTTTAGAAAGATGACACATACACATGGTAGTAACGGATCTTAATGTGGTTCTTCTTCCAGAAAGTATCACATTTCTGTTTTATATGAAAATGTCATGTCGATAAACTTAAGATTTTGCAATCGTCAGTGACCAAAGAGAATCAAAGAGAACTATGTCAGACTTGCCTTAAAGAGCTAAGATATGTGTCTGATAATCTGAATTTCTGTGTACTTTCTCTTGGAGTCTATTGGATAATGAATGGAACTTCTGCAAAAACTCAAAAGTAAAATTTGAAATATGGCTTTAAGAAGAAACATCAACATAACAAGATTAATTACATAAATATAATGTCAGCATGAAAAGAAAGACTTGACCCTTCCAAACATATCTCCAATATTTAAGTTAAAATAATTTTGGACAAATTTTTATCTCTCCCTTTTGCTAACATTCAGGTAAACAAATGACATTTCCATGAATGATTCCAAGAAAATACTATCAGGCCTATAGATTTTAATCATAGAAGAAAACATATTTCGTGACATGAGAGCTGCCTAAATTTAGGATGGGGTTCAACTTCCAGACTAAGAGACATAGAGCTGATCCATACACATCATGGCTCACTGGAGATGCCTTACAGCTTCACACTGCACTTCCAATTTCTACTCCTGTAAGTCCTTTAAGAACCAGATCATGAAGCTAATTCTTGAAATCTTTTGTAAAATGACACAGCCTTTAAAATGCACAAGTTTTTAAAATTGCTTGTATAGAAAAAGTTGACTGCTTGTGTTCATCCTTCATATATATAGAAGTGGTGAGTGTATAAGTTTTAGCCTCCTGTTTTACACAGCATGAGAGCAAAACAGGGATGTAACACATCTACTCTTCTGAATCCAGAGTTTGGTCCTGTAAATCTGCTCAGGGTGCAGATGTGGAGCTTCACACTCCACATCCACAATGCACAGAGTGGTTACCACTCTGCAGGGACACAGCCCCCACCCAGCAAGACACTGTAGTGTCCATGGTCTGCCTCCTGGCTCAGTTCCTTGCTCCTAAATCTGAAGCTCTGAACTGTCTCCAAAATAGGGTTGGGTCTCATTAGTGCAATTTACATCTACCTTTCTTTTTCACGGAAATTATGCATACGGATTTATTTGCTATGATTCACCCTCAAAACACCGTGAGTTTCTACGCAATTATTCAGATGACTTAATAAAAAGCCTACTTTTATTAGGAAATAAATGTCATTTTAATTCAGTCAGGGCATGAGAGGGAAAAGTTAAAGTGATATGACATAAAAGGTGTACAGCCATTTGATGAGAAATTTTGAAATTATACTGAAAGAAAGAAAGTGCAAAATAGGCCTTGTAATGAAATGCATATTTAACTGGATAAGCCAAGGTTTATAAAGTCTAGAGTTTTAGAAATTTGCATGCCTTCTTTTTGGTGCTCAGCTACCAAATCTTAAATTGGGCCCTGGAAAAGATTTATTTTTTCAAAACTCTATGCAAAAGAATATTTACAATATTTCTTTAGCTCTGTAATACACCAAATTGTCCCTAAACACCAGGGCTTCACAGATGGCCAAACTGTGCCCACACTACTCATATATTTTGGCTGCAGGATGGCACTCTATGGTATTCCTAGATTTCTATACATATTTCTGCAGATAGCTTAATTTAAATTTTGTCAGGGAATTCAAAACAGAACCAAAAATAAAAGTTTGGTTTATTTTTTCTTCTAAGTAATCTCAGAAAAACATCACAAAACAAAGAGAAGCTGAGAGTTTTGAATTCAGAGTCTCAGAGGAAGGAAAATTATTTTAGGTATATGGTCGTGTCAAATCTAGGGTAAACTGTCATTGCTGAGTCACTCTCCCTAGCAGCATTAATTTGACTCAGAACTGTGAGTGACACTGTTATTCATGCTACTCATATGTCTATCCAGAAAAAAATTTTAAAAAAGAAAAAATAAAGAAAAAAAAAGGTTAAAGAATAATATGGTGCATAAACAAGGCATTCATCTTTGCAGAAAAGAAGATAATTGTTGACCTGAGTAGTCAATATTGCTCATTTTTTCCAGGTAAACCTTTACCATTTGCCTTCTGTTTGATTATAAAGTTCACTAATTCCAAAACCAGTCTTGGTTGTGCTTCACTCTGCAATATGTCACATCATTTGAAGATGTTCAGCATAGATAATTAGCAGATGACCTTTAAAGTTATCTAAAACTGTTCTAATTCATTTTAACAGAAAAAAAGTAATAGTGCATGTGTAAGCCATCCATGCATCAAACCCAGCCATCTAAAGTAAATTCCAATTCACCTTTAAGTATCAAAAGATTTAAGCCTATTTACAGCTTGGATTTACTAATATTTAGAGAAAAAACATAGTTTAACAAATCCTATCTGAAGTTACAAATCACATATTACAATGTTTACCTTCTAAATGTCATATTGAAGGAAGCTCCTCTGGTGGATGAGAGCACAGTATGATGGTTAAACCCATTTTCTTACAAATCCTTGAGAACCAAGATAGAAAAAGTGGTGCAGCAGATTCATTCTCATGTTTAAAGCACACATTTTTGTAAATGAGTGTTTGCCTTCCCTTTAACCACAGTTTTTGACATGAGTAAATGTCCTGAAGAATTATTTATTTGGATTGCACTGCACATGTTCTCTTCATTATTTAAGATCCACAACATGCTGAGGAAAATAAATTTGCTTTCAATATCTCTTTTTCAGTAAGAGTTTGCTTTTATATATTTTTCACTTCAGCAAACTGTACTAAAACTATTAAAGTAATGTAATAACCAGTAGTTTCTGTTAAAAATACAAAAAAATCAGTGCATTCTTCCTCTTTTCTTTTCACACTTATTGAAATAGCCATCATACAAAATAAGTACTCAAAGACATGAACTTGTGTTTATAAACCCTAAACAGCTCAGCAAACAATTACATTTATTATGCCTACATCTTAATTATTAAAGATGCAAAGCGAGTTTGAATGTCTTAGGCTGAAAGACATAATTTTTCATGTAAGACAGTTTACGTACTTTAAAACTAGGGAAGATACAGGATGTTGCAAATCAGCACAGTGTTTGCAAATAAAGTTGTTTTTATAAAGGTAGGTCCTGTGCCAGAGTAGAACAAAGAAAATTAAATTGGCTATGACTCTTATTAACGGCACCTGAATCTAATATCTTCTGCTTTCTTTGCACTTATCTGGATCTCAGATAAGAAGATGAAGCAGTTTTGTATAGCAGTGATACAAAAAATTAGATAACTACTCTAATCTGTTCTGACTGCTGCTGAAGACACAATACTTGTGTTACTTGGCCAGAAGCAGCAAGTTCCTATGTTACTGGGAGGGCACCTTTGTTGGGTTTTGATTCCTTCAGCCTTCTTTCTGAGAGACAGATTAAAACATGATTGAAATATTATCTGTGTAAGATGTGAAGTACTTGCTTCGCAAACACTGGAAGTCCTGATAGTTTGTGGAAAATATGAACATATACTCATTTATGAGAATAACCATAGCTGTCTGAGATTCCTTGCAAAATGTAGATAATTAATATAACTCTTTCTAGATGATGATGATGATGATGATGATTCTCTGCTATATCCTGGCCTCCATGATATACAATAGATAGAACCACCTATCGCCATTATTTTTTATCAAGTTATCATCCTTCCTTATTGATCTGTTTGATAGGAGACATCCAGGAAAACAAATTTCCTGGCTCTACTAACTACTAATAATGTACTAGTTGAGAGTGCAACATAGTTAACATTAACAAGCTTTCTTGTTCTTTGCTGCGATGTCTTCAACAGCTATGCTTACTTTAAATACTGGGCTTTAGTGAATACGTAAGAAAAAGTATGTGTTGCACACAGAGCTTATGTTTGGGTGTTTAATATTCACTAAATTGTACTTACCAGTTTACTATCTTAGCTGGATGGCTTGATGTAACATAAACTTGTGCAAAATAAGAAAAATTATTTCAACACGCTACTCTAAGGTTTAGGTAAAGTGTATTCAAATGTTTCATACTTACACCAATCCTCCCACTATGTCAGTGATGTCACCTTTAATTTCCTTTCGGGGAACCGACATTTCTGGTTCACAAAGTGCCAAAGACATTCTCAGTCCTGAACAAGTTCTAAAATACATGAGACCAATGTAAGCAGTAAGAATAATACCTGTAAAAACAAATGAGAAAGGTTTTAATGAAAACCCCTGCATACATTTCAGCATCTAAGAGCCTTCCTAGGAATTAAATTTGCAAAACAAATTCTCTATGCTCAGTTTTCAGAAGAGTTAATTATCAACTAGGAGACCAATGTCTCACCACATGCAAAATGCTAGGAAAGTTAGAAAACAATACTTATGTTTTAGATTAAATATCATAGCTCATTATAATGTGGCTATATTCTGTGGAAGTAACAATTTGCAGTGGTCTTTTTCAGCTATATAAATGTCAGCTGCATTTTGCAGTTTTGTTCTTTTTCTGTTTAACAAAAAGAACAAATTTTATCACAGCAGTTCAGAAAGATATTTGTATTTTACTTCATGCTGTATATTTTTAACTTAAGACCTCAAGAACAGTAGTGCCAACTCAAACCTGGAGGGTTGTTTAGTGTAGGGTCTTGTATCTATAAGTGAGTCTAATAATGGATACTGAAGAAAAACATACAAAACAGCATAAGTACACAGAATGAGACTATTCCTTTCATACTCCAGACAGCAATGGTTTAAGAGCTTCCTGAGCTGGTTATTGCCTGCAGGCCATCATCTTTAGCTGACACCAGTGGACTTCTTACCATGAATTTATTTAATTTTTTTTTCTGAATCTTATTGTATTTTTCACCCTATCATCCTATTTTTCACCCATCTTGTGGCAAGAAAAATCATAATTTCATTATAAATTGAATGAAAAAAAAATTTAATTGTATCAAAATTTTCAACATCATGGTATTTTTGGATGCACTTAATACTGAGCAGGAAATGGTGAATGCTTGTTTCCTATTCCTTCTTTCGTTTTATAGTCTCAGTCATCTTTTTACTACATAGAAAAGCTCTAGCTTGACTTCCATTCATAGGAAGGCTTCTCATATATTTCAAAAACAGGTTGGTTATTTTTAGTTAAGAAAATTGCTTGTCAAAAATAATTTCAGCCTGACTTCCTAAGAGTTTGCATTTACCTTGTTTCTTCTTCATTCATTACTTTTTTAATACCGTCACAATTTATAATTTCTAAACAGTGTTCCTCTTTTTGGTATCATCTGTTAGAGTGCCAATAAACTCCACCAATCTATGTATTTTTTTCTTTATATTTTGGTAAAAATGGTGTTTTAATTTTTTTTTCAGTCAGGGATATTCATGAACACTGAACAACTGATGTGTTAATTGTAAGCAGCCTAAGTTTCAGCTGCTACTTAGAATGTCTTTGTAATTAGCATTCTCATTTTAATCTCATTGCTTTACTTGAAGGTAGACAATGCAGTGTGCATTTTTATACATCTCCTTTGATCCAACCAAGATGAGAAATGAGAACCAAGATGAGAAAATGGTTCTTTAACAGCTACATATAGAACTGCACTGCCTAGAATAAAATGAAGGATTACTTCTGTTCTTACATGCTTTCTAAGTATTTTCTCCAAGTAACTGATTTTTGTTTTTTCAAAACATAGTCTCTCTACTATGCCACTTAATTATATTTATCTTGTTTACTTGGGTAAATGACCAACCTAAAGAACCAAATTTACTATTGCTATTCCTTTACAGCTTCATTAATCACCCTTGACATTTTGAAGTCATAACTGCTTCATGAATCAAATTGTTGGCTTTTTAAATCTATGAACACTTCCTATTTGGGCATAGAAGTTCAATTGATCTAAACCGGATGGTACAATTTGATAGTATAAACCTATTTACTTTAATTAAATTATCCTTTTTTTTAGTCTATATTGTTCACTAGAATGATATAAAAGAAGGAGATATATGTTCATGTCAACTGACCTACAAGGTATATGGAACTTCCCCTGTCAGAGCAATCCCAGCCTGGATCACAGCATGCATAATTACCTTGAAGGTCATCTTTCTGATGTATCTCCAGACAAAGCTGCCTTCTGACACTTAAGGAACCTGGAAAGAGTAGGTCTGATGCTATGCTTCTCCACTCAATGAAATTCCTGTGGGAGGTGGTTCAAAGGCCAGGGCAAGTAGAAGTAGCTCTTCAACCATGATGTGTGGAAGAAGACATACATATTGTTGTGTCTCTGAAATACCAAGCACGACACGCTGAGTATCCATGTGGTATAACAAGGGTTTTGACTCTTTGCTTCTGTCTTTATTTAACAAATTGCAAAATAATATGATTAGGCTATAAAAGGATCAAATGTACTTTTTTGATATTTCACACAGTTCTTTGCAGTACCTTACATACAGGGGATCCAAAGATATTTTCTCTGTGCATATGGAAAAGTAAACCTCATTCTGTCTTACAATCTATATTAAAATTTTGCAAAATCCACAAGAGTATTCTATGTTAAAAGGTTACTTTATGGGGGACAGAAAGAGGAATTTTCTGGCCATCAGGAGAAATAGAAATTAAAAGTACTTAATAGTTAATTATAATAATAATAGAAGTTAATAAATAGAAATAAGAAAAGCTAATAATAGAAATAGTTAATTTCTTCCTTTGCAATTTTTCAGACACATGGAGTAGATTCTAGCATTCTTATTCAAGCCAATAATATGTTGCAGCAAAATGCTTTAAGAAAATGAAGGCAAAGAAATCTGCTTTCTGAAACCTGCTTCCCATTACTATTATTATTATTATTATTATTATTATTATTATTATTATTTGGATTAGATCTTTTACAGTCTCTTATGAGTTTCTGCATCAGTCCTGGACAGGCTAAAGCATATGAGTCATAGTGCACACTTGATTTTCAAACTAATTTTTAAAATTGTTTGTATGGTTTCTGTTCCTCATTGACTACATTTTGTTCATACTTTTGCAAGGCAACAGCTGCCCAGTGTTCCAAAGGCCTTATTTCGAAGCAGAGGCTCATGGGCTGAGCACTGGAATGCTGGTGTGGCTGCTTGGTGATCCAGATAGAATTCTAACTATTTACTGACAGCTGAGGTGACTAGGAGTCCGCCCCACATAAAAGGGGTCTTCTCATATTTCTTAGAGAAGATAATTTAGTGTGTATGTGCACTTGTCTTTAATGATTCTCTTCTGAAAAAAAGAGAACTTATGTTGGGTCAGACAGCGTGCAGACTGCACAAATGTATTATTTATGAGTGGTGCTCAGAATGCCTTTCGGGAAACACACAGGCAAACATGTTCCAGGCCCTTAGGAGCTTACATGTCTGATTGCAGACCTGACGAAACCAGTGGGAGCTGCAAACAATAGATGGAGAAATGAAAAAACAAATGTAGCTTTCAAGATCAAAGTTAAATTAGATAGTTTATCATACGGGTTCTTCCAAAATATTTCTTCACTCTGCTAAGTAGTCCATTCCAAGCCAGTGGCATTTTTCCTATTGCTAAAAGCCTTGGAACTACTTTCACAAACATCTCAGGTTTTCAGTCTCTTACCTGCACTAAGAGACTCCTCCCATACATGCCTTTCCCCACTCCCCACCCCACTCTGGACTTCACATCCCATGAAGATAAACTCTCTATGCCTCCCCAGTTATACAAAGGGCTGTTATCCCATTAAAAGAATAAAGAATAAAAAAAGAATACCACTCTTAAGAACGTTCATACCTGGACTCAGCAAATTTGGATGTTCAAGGCCACGTTAGATGGGACTGTGAGCCACCTGGTCTAGCTGAAGGTATGAATGCCCATGGCAGGGGAGTTGGACTAGATGATCTTTAAAGTCTCTTTCAACTCCAGCCATTCTATTATTAGAAATATGTAAAAAGAGTACATCACTTTTATTGCAGAGTAATGAGGCTATGGCACTTAATTGCCGTGATGAATGTTCAGGAGGGCTGAACCTCCAAAGCTCTAATTTTCTACTAGAATTAATGGTACTTGTAATCATAGCTTAAACTGAGCCTGACCATTTAAATGGTAAAATTACATAGACTATTGGTAAACCTTAAAATGTGTAGACGTGGTTTAGATCCAGTAGAATACAGAACACTGTTTTCATGATAAATAGTTAATATTTTATGGAAAATGATAAAACTATGTCTAATATTAACCCTAGTGATGTGTCTTCAAATATTAGTGACCACTCAGAAGGCTTACAATATCATCAAAGCCCCATTAAGAACTTTGCAATAAAAATGCAGTGCTCCTAAACTCCACAAATCATCTGAAAATCAAAGACACTTCCCCTCTAGTTTATCCACAGCTTCAAGAACAGGCTTCAAGATACTGTAGAATTCAGCTATTAATTTCCATTAAAGGTAATTAAATAACAGCAACATCCAAAAACTGTTCTTCATCTTACGTTCACTTTTGGTGCAACACAAATAATTTATATTTTTTAAAAATTAGGCCTCAATAAGCCTTCTATAGACATCCCTCAAACAAAATTGTATTAAATACAAGTGTCTCTGCTATGTTTTCTGGGAAATACTGCAATGGAGAAAATGGCTATTGGTTTTGTGCTGACAAATTATTGATCACATCTGTCTTATGAATCACTTGACAGTATGGATTTTTGCTGAGACCATGAAAGGAACAGCCTCAAGCCCTTTGTGTCCTGTATATACTGACAACACTCTCACATTCAAATTTATGTGCATGCCAGTAATGACCACAAGGAGAAAACAAAATCTTAAAAAAACAATTTTGAAGCAGGTGGTTTAAACAAAGGAAATTAGAAAATAATTTAAAAATGCCAAAAAATATGCAAATTTGTAGCCAGCCATTCTAAAAGAGAGAATGAGATGAGTGCCCAGAGTGTGCAGAGTACTTTTAAATGGATAGCCTAAGACTAAAGACAAGTGAAAAAGAAACCAGTGGTATTAATGTATCCTTTTTTATTTCATCAGAAACGCTTTCACTTTCAAAATCTTTTTCTGGGATATGTGTATGGATAGAAATAGTTTGGATATGGATATGTATATAAATAGTTTGCAGCTGTCTCAACACTAAACAATTGGACAGGTAGGCTGTTAATCCCCCTCTCCTAAGACTCGGGTCAGAAAAAACACAGAACTGAGTCTAATTTATGCTCTTGTCTTACTACAAACCCTCGACTGCCAAACAGCACAGAAAGTCGTTGGCTGCCCCATAGGTTCTGCTGCACCTGAGGTTCTCAAGGTAAGGACACTGATATTCTGACTACAGTCTATGCAGGTTTATGAGGGGGAACTTCCTTCACATTCTCCTCTGTCTTCTCATTCAAACAACAGCTCTTAAAACTTAGCTTATAATTCATGCTATAGAACAATACCGTGTGTCAAACTGTTGTATTGTAGAAATGATGAGCTTGGGCCTTCCTTTTATGAAACCAGATTTTCAGTTGTTTATAACCTTACCCAATTTTGGCTCTTTATGCTGAACGTTTCAGTGATGGGGAATTTTACCAAAATTATTCCAGTTATTTCTCACATCATTCAAGAAAGAAAGTGTTGCCAGTTTCTCCTAGGCAGTAAAGCAATATCTGTTTAGTTCAGGAGAGGCAGCTGTGGAATTCAGGTAAAAGGAAGACAATGTAACATAAATTTTTCATTGCAACCCAACTGATTGCTTGCTAAAGACCTATCAATACTTCTTTATTTCCAGAGAGAGAAGCAATGACTTCACATGTGGGAGACAGCCACTTAATACTTTTGACATCCGTTCAAGAATATACTCAAAAGTACTCAACTTTGCATCTCTTGAAAGTCTCACTTCATGCAAGCTTCCTTCTACTAACTCTCAGAACTGCCTGCATGAACATGAAGGACTAAAATGAATGGGGAGCAGACTGTCAGCAACCAACCTATAGGAAACTATTGGTGCTTCTCCTGAGATTTCATTTCTTCCCTCCCTTTGGTGTTTTGCCCTCCTGATCTAGAGAATCACCATAAAAAGTGTTAGACTCAAATTAAGAAAGACCAGATAAGATCAAAAGAAAAGGAAGGATATTCAGCTACAGAGAGGCTGTTGGAGACTGATGGAGAAAGAGTGAGGCAGTTAAATCAATTGTGCAGAAAGCTGAGTGATGGGAACAGAACAAGAAAAATATGTGGAAGGTTCAGAAGAAGATAACAGAAGGGAAATGGGATCATGTACAGAAGATGAAGTCAGAGCCAAAACAGAAAAGAAAAGGTCAGGAGCAGAGGGGACTGGAAACCCCAGGGGACAAGGAAATTACATTCTATAGCATCTATAGGAGTTTGATATCCCCCTCCAGCAAGTCACCCAGCTAACAGAGCGGGGAAGGGTCATACAGCAAAGACCTGGAAGAATGCTGGAAAATAACTTTTGGAACTGGAGAGCAACAGAATTAAGTTCTCCAAGAATTTTACTTGGTTATATGAACATATTTGTTATGATTCAAACTTCAAAAACCATCTTGTATTTTCTGCAAGATTTTTGCCTAATTTAGTCTTCTGGGGTTTTCCATTTCTTTACCGTGGTATGTTAATTTCATTTTTTGGGAAAACAAATAGTATAACTTATTCCTTTTTTCTTTCTGCCGTGTCCGCTGCCTCCTTTGAACAGTTCCTTGTACTAACTGCTTATAATGAGATTTCAGATGGTTCAAATTGGCTAAGACTGTGTAACATGGATATGTTTAAAGCTTTATGTAAACCTACCCTGTTTATAATGTTTCTTAGCGACTTGCACACAATTGTTGAAATTGGAGGAATATTGAGAGTTATTTTATGGTGAAATTTTACTCTGTCATGATATTATTAAAATAGGAATAGGCTTCAAAAGAAATGACATGATATCACATGTACAAGATGACAATCCTTGAGTCGAAATAGTTGTGTAGGAGGTTCACTTTTAAATGTGAATGTACTAGTCTCACCCCACCAAAACTACAGAGCACTGGATAATTTTATGTTAAGTTATGCAACATTCTTTCAAACTATAGACATTTAAGAATCAGTTTTCATACACAACTCTTAAGCAAATACACATAACATTATCCTGAAAAGAGAAACTCTGTAAAAATTATTTAAAATCCATATGCTATGTAAGGAAATTTACCTGGGGGCATTCTTCTACCTTTTACTGAAAATAGGTTATACAAAGGTAGTGTTAAGGGGCATATATCCTTCACATACTGGAAGCTTTAAGAGGGTCCAAAGCTATTTATAATTTCTAACTTTGCAGCCCTATTTTAATGCTACTTTCTTTAACTTTTGTTCTGACTCCCAGGACTTTCAGAAAGTGAATAGACTACCTATGTGTAAGAGATTTCAGATAAAGCTGCAACTGTCTTCATTCTTTGCATTTTTTGGTCTGCATTTCCTGCTAATGTGATTTGAATAGGCCAATTACATTGAAATTTGGTCCATGGTCATGCAAATAAGTTCATGAGTGTGGATCTCTCTCTTCTGTGGATTTAAGTGGGGAGTAAAACTGGTCTACATTTGGTTGTACAAGGGGTCTGCACAGGATACTGGGGTCATGCTATGTGATCTTTTCTGAGGTTCTATTTGCACTACATTGGAGGAAGATTTCAGGAAGATAGGACATTCAAGGAAAATAAAGAAAGCCTTTAAAAAGTACCGAAGTGCTGAAAGTATAGGCTGAATTTTATTGTCTAGGTGCAGGCTGCAAACATGAAGTTTAAGCACGCATTTAATACATGAGACCTTCTATAAAAAATGCCTGGGAAATTATCACTGACGGCTTGATGAAAATATTCCCAAATGCCTATTGTGTACAGTATAAAACTGATCAAAAGCACTACTGTAAGAAGTATTTTATTTAACTGTAAGATCTCTTTATCAGTAACATCATGTGCACAGTTAAGCTTGATGCACACTAACCAAGAACTCCAGAAAAAAATTATTTATTTTTCAAAGTCGTGGAACTTCCTGATACTCTTTAAGTGCTAGTGACCTGAAGACTGAATAATTTTTCGGCAACCACTTCTTCACACACTGGCACTGACAGCAGTTTAACTTTCTGTGTGCTGTTACACTTTCTTCACAGCTCTGTAGTGATTCCAGATGAAGTCAAACAATTGAGATTTCTTCAGTAAATTATATTCCAGGCAAAGAACAACAATCCCTATTCTCACTGAAGGAAACATTCCTGAGACAACACCACTGTAGTGCTCTATGTGCAAATGCTGAATTCCACAATTAGACTGTAAACAATAGAGATGTGGGCTGAATGGAGAGACTTGCCAAATTTGCTGAGGTAAGGGTTGCTAGAAACAAACAGGAGTAAATATAAATGCCCTGGTATGTGAACACCTACAACAACAATTATCCACTCCCTCCCAAGTTTAGCAGGTTGAGTTCCCACATTATAATGCTCTTAGTTTTGGGAGAAAGCCAGGTATCAAATTCTGTTCTAGAGAGGAAAGAAAGAGACTAAACCACTTAGTGTCTGAGGTACTGCATTAAAAATGGTACAGTGTCATTTTATATAAAGATACACAGCCAAGTACTACACAACACAAACTTGATCTCATCTTCCCTGTCTTTCAAAGGCAAAGGATACAACTGCAACTACCTACATAGACACGCAGGGTGTTGGAATGAGCAGTTTTGAGAGTAAAATCATGGCCACATTGGAAGAAGATATGAATTTTATTAAAAACAAAAAAAAATGTTTTGAGGAGAGTACAGATAATCATTATCCTAGAAAACTTTCTAAATAATATATATACCAGGAAAATAGATTTTTTAAAGTACAGGTTTTTAACATTCAGTTATTTTAACATATCTAAATGGCTGTATTAATGCACCCAAAATAAGATGACTATAACATGACTTTTATGGTGTCATGACAAAACCAGTTCTTCTCCCATACCCTGTAAAACTGAGAAATTAGAGGGGAAAAAATAAATAAACTCTTGCAACACTCAATTTTAATCCCTTAGAAATATGAACATCACTTTCCTTTATTTCTAAATTAAAACAAATTCTAAGCCTCCAACCTTGATGAAAATTCTTTTCAAATTTCCTTTTGGCAGTTATGAAGTACCCTAGAAAATGTGTGATTACACAAGCCTGTTTTACATAGGAGGCTTTCTGACACCATAGTGACAGCAATAACACAAACCTCAAAGTAAGTAGATCATTGTTTATTTTCTCCCTCAGTTTCCTATTTGTGTTCCTTGTGGGAAATTTATGTCATTAAAAGCAGAGCAAGTCATAAGAGGCATAAGAACACTAGTGGGAATTTTTATTACATACCCTTTTCAATAAACATTAAAATTATTTTTACCTAAATTTTTTTTGCCTAAATAGCTTTTTTTTTTTCTCTCCAGTGTCTCTTTTTTTCCTGAATGCTTAATTTTCTGTCTCTTACACACATATTTTGTGATAGCAACAAATCAAGTTTTCAAGAGATCCAGACCCAGTGCCTGAGTTGTTATACACAAAGCCTGAAGCTCCTGGTGTGAGCTCACAGCATTTATACACAAACACACGTCAGGAGTCCATCCAGCAAAATATCTGTCTATCCAAATAACTGTGACAAGCAACACTAGCCTTTGAATCAGGACTCTGTTTTCTGTTAAGTATATTTTTATGTGGTAGGAAAATGATCTCAAGATCTTACAGAAAAAAAAATAGACGCTACTGTACTCAGACCTCACAAGGAGATGAAGGCCAAAGAAGATGACATTTGATCTTGCACATACTTTTTCCAAACTTCCCATGGCCTTCTGCTGCAGGAGGTACTCGTATTGAAATCAGCAGGACTTCACACATGCTTAAAGACAGGCATGTGCACAATGGCTTTCTGAGCTTGAGGCCATCCTTCAAATTTTTACTAAATAAGAGAAGCTTGTAATCTGATGTTAAACAGTGGGCCAGATCTCAAGAACTACTCAGGTTTTACTCAGTGATTCTGTTTGACTGACGACCTCAGGGTTTGGCAAGCTGGGTTTTTTCAAAAAAACTTCCTGTACAGTATGTCAAAGCTGGTATGTCCTCTAGTTCCACTAAGATGATGGCCCTGAAGGCAAGAGCAGTAAATCAGTTGCAGATTAGAGCCAGGTTCACTTATTTGGCCTCAAAAGCTGTTCCTAATATAAGCAGCTGGGAAAAATGCATACAGTATGACAGAACTGAATAAAGTTCTTCCTCAGTGACAATAACTGCAACACAAATTTATCAGTAATACAAGGTGTGAAATACCCTCATTATATTACTATATTACAGTTCAAGTTTAAATACTCATAACCCACAAAATTACTAAAGAGCATATCCTTTTTTCTTTTTCCTTTTTTATTCTTTTTTTTTCTTGCTTGCTTTTCTTTTCTTTCTTTCTTTCTTTCTTTCTCTTTCTTTCTTTTTCTTTCTTTCTTTTTCTTTCTTTTCTTTCTTCTCTTTCTTATCTTTCTTTCTTTCTTGTATTTTTTTAAATGGTGATAAGAAAACTTTTTCCAATGAGCAACTTGTTACTCATGTTTATGGCTGAAGACATGCTTAATTAAAGTCAGTGTCAAGGATAACTAATGTTCTTTAGCATTTTGGAGACCAGAAAATATAATTCTATCAATATATGAAATATACAATTATTTGTGTACGTATTTGATAAGATAGCTTGTGCTCCCACCCACCTTTTTCTCCTCTTCTGCTATTAGTTTCAAAATCAATTTAAAGTGCTTTCTGTATCTGAATAAATTGTACTAGATCTGTCATTTGAATAATGCATAGCTTCCTACAGAAGCTAAAAAAATTTATTTAAATCTTGGAATGAAAAAAACAAAATTATTTTAAGTGGGTAGAGGCTGTCCAGCAAATTGCTGGAACAAATTTCTTACCCTGATATATATTTCTAGCTCTTTGGCCAATACTTTGCATTGCCATCACCATACAGACATCTCAGCCTTCCCTGCCTCTGCTTCCTAGTCTTCCCACAATGGGAACACCTGCTCTGATCAGGCAGGCACTGTTTTGAATTCGTTCGCCAGCTCACTTCTATGTGAGCAAAACTGTACTTCACAACACACTTAAACTCATGTGCATTCTGTCTCCTTCACTGAAACAAGTAACAAAGGTTCATAACAACACACCTCACTTGGATATAGTAATTCCAAAACCTTAAGTGGGCCAGACTGTGGAAAGGAGTAGAAAAAAAAATACAAATATTTCACCTGTTCAGGTTAAATATCTGGGTTCTTAGAGGAATGTTTCCTCTTGCTCATGTGGAGGAAACTGCAGCTTAGAGAAATTCCACAGCTTGTAGTTTCAAATCAAGAACTTAGAAAAGAAATCTCAAATTCTAAAAAGACCCCCAGTTGAACAAAATAAAAAGACCTCCCTACATATCATACATGACTAGGTCCAACCCCTTGGACACCCCCTTTTCCTCCCCTTTCTTCCTGCTCCCCATGGGGATGCAGTGCCTGGGACCTCTCCTCTCTGTGGCTGGTCTGGCAAGATTACATAGCAAATGGAGGAGGATTTAGGAGCACCACAAACACGTGCCTTCTCTGAAAATTTGGATAGACCCTATGAGGCTTATTTCCCCGTGAGTGAATTGCAGTCAGACCTCAGTTTCATAATCCAAATAAAAGCTTACATAACAGCCGTGCAGTCTGAGGTGGTGGACTGAGGTCTTACAGTAAGGGGACATGTAATATGTTATCTTATCAAGAGATTAGCGCAGAAATTTCTCCCCCTACCCCACCCTTTATTTGCAATAAGGTCTCAAGCTATCAAAACCTTTCCATTCTTACAACTTCAAGCAACACAATCACTTCACATTTCTTAACTAATTAACTGTACCCCTCTCCTTCCTTTTCTCTCCCCCTTCTCAGACGTGCAATGACATCAGGAGATTCTGTTTAGTTTAAACAAGTCAGGGAGATACAAACATTCCTGAAAATATATTAATTCCTTCCTGCTCAACAGATTTGAGCATTTGATTTGACATGACTATAAGTTTACACACTTCAAAGAATTTTCAAAATAATGCCTTCTAAAAAAGGAAAGAATAAAAAAATGTTCTTGCACATTCTGCGTGACTAAGTGATGGATTGGTTTTTCGGTATTCACAATCTGTTTTCATGCCTTGGTGCTAACAGTCGTGAACAAAAATCAACTCCAATATTGTAGCATTAATGGGGAACAGTCTGGCCTCCACCTAACCCTGAAGATAATTATGCTAAAACAATAGTGATGAGCATTCAGCTAACTAGCTATAACAAGGAAAGACTGCTGCTGCCATTCATCAAAAAAGCCATTTGGATAATGAGGAGAGATGGCTACTGACATATTTCAGCAGGGGAGGCCATCCTGCTGAGAGTTTCTTTCAAAATGCCAAATTCTATCCATTTAAAAAGCAAACATCATGCTCTCTTTGGTTTGTCTGGTGATCTGGGTAGCAGAGACATAAGTCATATAGTACTGCCCAAGTTGGAATAAAGAGCTGGAAGAGATACTGAAGGAGAAAAAAACGCCGTAGTATACGTATCATTGTAATCTTCAGTCTCCTGAAAGGATTAATCCTAATTATGAGCAACATGACTGCTGTCAGTCAGGAAGAGCAAATCCCTTGCTTTCTGTAAGAAGCTACTAATCTGATTATTGATTTACAATTCTGGTGATTAGTTAAAGAATGTGCATCTCAAGGAATCTGAATATCCTGACTGGACAGACAGTAAAACAGATGTTTAGAAGGAGTGTTTTGCTTTAAATAAATGAAGTAGCAGATAAATAATACAGTTTCCAAACATATTTAGACTAGCAACTGTTGTGTGAATAAAACATAATAAATGTTAAACATTTTGTCTGGTTTTGTAAGTAGCGTCTAATATGACAGCCACTTCATCACAGCAGAGATCACAGATGATTTTCTAAAACAACACCTAGAAGGAAGATAAAATAGCAATGGACCTTTCAAGCAAAAATCAGTACAAATGTGTTGTAATGTCTAGTGTCTCCTGTCTGAAGACAATTTCTCCCATTTAAAACTGGTATTTGCTGTGATGGTGAGGAAATGTATTTAAATTTTTCTGTGAAAAATATGTAAAAAAAAGGTTTTTTCATACAAAAAAGGAAGCAAAGGAAATATATGTTCTATTTTTCATTCAGGAAATATATTTTCTATTTTTTTATTTTTTGACTTGCCTCAACAGAGGTGCTTTCCAGAATTACAAGCAAGAACCACATTTGAAATTTCTCCAGTGTCATCCATTGTCAGCTGCTGAAGAGGGTGGAAATCTCAAACAGCACAGCTTCAGCCCCTCTGCTGCTAGGATGTCAGGGTCCTCTCTCTCGCTGAGTCATCACACAAGGAAGAATATATTTACTTCCTTAAAAACCTCACTAAAAAATCCGTTACTACATGGCAAAGAGGATGTTAAGATAATAGGTGAATAAGAAAAACACCTGGAGGAGAAGGAAATTCCGTGGGATGTTTCTAAAACAAAACGTGAGCCCAGTGAAACTAATCTCCATAAGTTTCTTCTATATTCTGGAGAAGGTAAGCTCCTCCACTGAAGTTCTTCAGAGCAGGACTTTGGCAGCTGTTTCTGGAAGGATCTGTCTTTTTCAACAGAATGTGTGAGACTTATGGAACTTGGCTTCAGTAGGCTGAAATTCATCTCTTGTCATACTCTATACAATGACCCCACTCAAAAATGACTGTGTTAAGGAAGCATCTATTCTCTTCCCTTTCCAAAGAGTCAATTCCAGAGAAACATTTTGGGATGCTAGAACTTATAGCTGAAAATTAGAAAACCTTCTGAGGGCAAAATTTTTTTTGGATTGTGCTGGACCATGGTGTCGAAAAGGGTTTGTATTCCTTATCAAGAATTCAAGTAAGCACACTTTTTTCCAGTACTGATAAAACGAGTCATAGAATCGTAGAATATCCTGAGCTGGAAGGGACCCAGAGGGATCATCAAAATTCAACTCCTCACCCTGCACAGGACCATCCCAAGAGTCACATCTTTTAAGCCATTACGCTGTCAAAAAATAAAGTATGACATGTAAACTTAAGGAGTAACTAATAATTCTAAAATCTAAAAAATTTGTCATACATGTAACTATGTTTCTGTTGCATTAATTGGATTCTGTCACAGAACTGTGTGTTTCTACTGAACTTTCTCTGCTCATGCTGAAGTCATTGCACGAGTCTGATCATAATGTACTTGGTTTCTTCATGGTGTTTGAAGTCAGGAGAGAACACCACAGCTTGCTGAGTAACATTAGACAGCAGATTAATAATGTTATACCTTGGGTAAAAACTACTTATTGAAACCAGTTACAAACACACAGACTTCTTTTGGCACGGCATGGGCTTTGCTATGCACCTTTCTAAGTTGATAAACTCTGTGAAAGACAAGCTGTTAAAAGTATTTACATTGTGTATTCCTCGTACTGATCTATGATTTCTTAGTGCTATGTGAAAAATGAAGAAATAGAGAAGGAAAGATTATTTGCCTTTCTTTGTGCCATACATGATCATGACTAATTTGATACTAGAACTGGAATCAAAGGAGCTTAGTAAAAGGTTTCATATCTAATTCTTTCCCACGTTCAGTCTTACCTTGATCTCTGAAATGCTTTCATTCTCTCCTTAGGGCGTGAATACTTGCTAATATAAAATTTACATGTCTGTATTTTTGTGGGAGAGGCAAATTAGGGCAAAAATTCTCAACAAACTTCCACAGTGAAGATAGAAAATTTCCTATTTCTAGCCATGTTCAACTATGGCAAAATAAGACTCACTGCAGCTATGTGTAAGTGGTCACAGAAGTACATATTGTCTCAAAACCCAGGCATGCAGCATAGTTCTGCTTTAATAAAGTTAACTGTCTCTAATATTTGGAGCCAGTAACAATAACTTTTCTACTGCAGTCATGGCCTTTTGGACTTTATAACATTCAAATACAAAACTAACAAACTCCTCACATTTCTCTTTGCACTAATGACAAAAGAACAGGGTGGTGCCATGTTGGCAGCACTGCTGGATTGCACTGATCTCTGTCATTTTTGGCAAATAATGAATCAGCTTGGCCACTTTAAAGATCTTATGAGAGGTTAGAGATACGCTATTAGTGTAGAGCTGAAAAATACTGCTGTGGTGTTTACAGAAAACCCTTGCTCAGATTATTCTATTTGAAGTCAATTAGAAGACTCCTCTGATCTTACTGGCCTGGGTTCTCACAGCAAACACTAGACAGTTGTTATCACTAACACTGAAGAATGCAGCTATCCCGGGAGAATGCAAAGGCTCATTTTAGGAGCTATTCACTATCTCTGTTGATGCTCATTGGATATATGTCTGTTTTGCAAAGTCAGATCAAAATGATTGCCTCTAACCATTATGCAGACAAGCAAAGGTTGTCAAGTACCTGCCAGTTTTCACAGTACAATTCACATATCTGCTGGGCATTGTGGTTCCACACAGTGTTATTCATTTCCAGTATACCTTCTGAAACATTAACAGTGCCCAACCCACCACTGCTTTTGAAGAAAGCACCAACTCAAGCACAGAAACCCAATGTAGGTCAGTATGATTTTTTTAAATTCATTTTTTATTTTGCTTTTTCTGTTTGCTTTCATTGCTCCCACAGCCTCATTTATGAACTGTTTGCTGTCCACTTTGGTGATATTGAAAAAACACCTAACTGTAAAGCCTTCACTTATACTAGTCTTCCAAACCAAAACCAGGTTGCATGCACATATCTTCATCTCTCTGTCTCGCCTATATAAACACAATAAAATATAACATGCAAAGTCATCACATCTGGCACATGCTTGAGAGACAGAAGAGGACAATATTAAGATCTTCCATGCTAGAGTAGGGGAAAATGTACGTGCAAAGGAAATCTGAGTATTCTGAAGTAGGGGTGTAATACTTTGTTTTGCCTTTTCTGTGTATTTTGTTCAGTGAGATTTGTCAGTCATGCTGCTCCTGTTCAAAGCATTTCTCATCAAATGCTAAAGCTCACCTCGCCCACTCAAGGGAATGTCTCTAGCTACAAAGCTTCAACAGGAGATGCACACCTGATGTCACTTCCGTTACTTCTGAAAGTATTGTGTAACGAGATCAGATTTGCATTCATTTTCTCATTTTCTTTAGCAATATTGTAAGTTACAGCACTTTCCTTATATATTCACTATATTGCTTTGCTCTTCAAATCAGCACCTCTGTCGAATACGGCCCTTTCTTTCTACAGTTTTTCTTTCTGTTTCTGATCTCAGAAGAGACTTCTCAGTGGGCAGCATCATCCATGCTATGGAATCCTACTCTCAAGGCATTTTGCAAAATATAAAGGGCAAAATCAAAGGGATCAGAGGGGGAGAAGTAAAGGATTTTCAGGTTTTTTTAAGCTAGATATTGGGCTCTTAGTTCGCATCATATGCCTTCTGATTTTATGAAATGAAAAAGAGAGGTTGATTTCAGTCTTAAATCAGTGTTTCCCTTTATAAGGCTAAGATTCATATTCGTGATGTTTTCTTTCTCTGACTTTTCAAGAACACGCTGTTATGTTTCTTGTACAAAACCCCTCTTTCCTGAATTACTGTGCTCTTAGAGATCAGATAGTATACCATGATGTACAGTTCTTTCTACACACCACCAGATATCTCTGAGGAATAACACTGAGACATCAGCCTGGCGTTTGAACGTTAACGCAGAAGCAACAAAGTTAGTAACAAATCCTGTTAGCTATAGAGCCAAAACTTTTCCACTGATTTTTATGAGCCAACAAAGCTGTATAATTCAATTTGTGTCTCAAGTACACATGCACACACATGCAGACATCTAGCATACAATTTACTGCTTCAGATAAAGCATTTGTAAAATGGAATTTTATCTAATGTGATGTGAAAGTCTCAACATCTAGTGTGATTACTGGTAGATAAATGACTTGCTTTATTGGTTCATCCTTGAATATACCGAGTGACTTTTTTTAATTTCAGAAAATGTTGTGCATCTGCTTTCCAAAACTATCTCTCTGCCTTGGTTTCCTCTATCACTGATGATTTCTGGGAATACAGACCAGCACTACAATTTGCATCATGAAGCAAGAATGAACTTTTGATTCAAAAATTCAAATGGAATTTTGAAACTGATCTAACATGACACGCAAATTCATGAAGTGTTCCACATTTTTTGACCATGCCCATGGCAGTGGGGTGGGAAGTAGATAATCTTTAAGGTCACTTCCAATGCAGGCCATTCTAATATTCCATTCTGTTTTTTTCCTATTTAGCAAACATTTTAAAATTTTCATTTTAATTTTAGAAGCCTTTCTGGAAACAAGGAAGATCTTTCCACTTGCAGACTGTATGGTCTACTTTCATAAGTATCATGTTCAGACAGATGTCTGTTCATCTGGCTCTGGAGAGCTGAATGAGCAGTGAGATACTTATAATGACTTGTTTTGCTGGAGAATAATTCAGCAGGAAAGCAAACCTTTTATCTTGCAGTGGACTATTTTAACCGTTGACTAAAAATTTAAAACACTGTTGTTTTTGAGACTAGTGAGGGGTTTGCTTTCCCATGTATTTATGCTTCTGATTGCTGTTAAACTTACTATGTAATTAACTTTAAATAATAATGACTAAAAAGCAAATATTTAATTTATACTTCCATTCACCATCATAAATGAATTAGAGCTATGGGTAAAACATACCAAACATATCTTCAACAGTTTATAGCAATGCAACAAAACTTCTCCTCCTACCCAGAACATATCACTTTCTTGACAAATAAAAATATGTTAAACTTTACAAGACAGTCCTGTGAATTTGTAAGGCAATCTGTTCAGTGTTTCTGGTCAGACTATGTATAACAAATAAATACTGTATCCTCCAATCCAGAATAGAAAACAATCCACTTATCTACTTTTACTCTCGCTTCGATCTCTTTTTTTATTCTTTATGACAAATGAATATGTCCTTTGATTTCTAGTCTACAGGAAAATATTTCATCACCTATCACTCCTTTTGCAGATAGGTCATATATTTGGGAACATAATTGAGGATTAAAAAAAAAAAAGAATAAAAGTGCGAGTTAAAATATTGGGATTTTTTAAAAAATCTAAAATCCTGAATGAATAAAACAAATTTAGTCAGACTACTGTCTTCCTGAGTCTGCAAGCAGACTGAAATGAAAGTTATGGGAAACTTTACTTGTAGAATTAACTTTGGAGCTTAGTTATGGTGATTTAAATGCCTCTACTCCTAATTACTTCACTAATTGTTCTAGAATAAAGCAAAAGAAGGGGAAAAAAGGTGCTTATTTTTCAATTCTTAACTATTTGTAATTCTTCCCTTGCTGACAAGCTAGAAAGCATCTTTTGCAATGGCTAATTTCAAAGCTTTTATCAAGTCATAAGACATAGCTAACAGAGTTTTGCAGCTGCACTGATGCTCCCAGGTGTGCATAGAGCTTATGAATCCATCTATGCAGCTAGAAACTGTGCATTAGACTCCTGTGCCTGTTTTGAAAGACTTTTCTTTCACTAATTGCACTAGGACTTAGATCAGCCAAGATGTGTATGTCTGTTTGGAGACAGTCCAGCACACTCTAGACTGAACATGCTATCAAAAAATATGTTTGCCTTTTCACTGGAAATCACATTAAATAACTCAAATATCCTGCTCTGATTTAATCCTTTTGGTTGCTTTTTTTTCTTTCTCTTTATTCAGTTCAGTAAAAACAGAGAACTTCATCACAGAAGCCAAGGCAGCATTTCAACCAGAGAACACACAGAGTCCCTCACACCCCACTGAGATGTCTGCCTGCTCCTTATTTGTGCTGATTTGTATCCAACAGAGCATATAACCAACTTAACCAGTTGATTCCTCTGCTGAGACTGTTTTCCTGAACTGCAAGGAAAAAAATCATCAGGGAAGAGAGAAGAAAAACATTACACATAAAGAAAAAGATTAGGTATCTGTCAGAAAGAACATAAAAGAGCCAAATTCAAAAATAACTCATAGAATGGCATCCTTTCTAATTGCTTAACTGTTTCTCATCTCCTTTAAATTGGTGTGGATTCTGTTGAAGAGATAAAAAATTCTTAATTTAACTCCACTATAAATAAATGAAAGCAACAGCAAAAGTAACCAGAGTTTGTTCTTTATTTGATGTAAACCTTTCAAATTCCCATCATGTTCCTTAGGACAGCATTTATTATTTAATTACACATAAAGAATGGCATGAGGTTCATATTAATAATGGGGAAAATGGATACAAAACAAGTGACTCAATAATCTTCAAACTTTTCTTCTAAAGCAGAGAATATTTATTATATATTATTATGTGATGATTATTATTACATTTATTAGAATATAAATGTACTATTAAACTGTTGCAAAACTGACAGTAATTGCTAATTCTGTGTCTGTGATCTGTCAAGAGTTGAGCTGTTTCAGGATACAAATGCAGGCACTTCTTTGCCAGTCCTACCTGCAAAACTCCATGTTAGGAGTATCCATGGGACAAATTCCCCAGACTAAGCTGTGGTGAAGATGGTAGAGGTGCTGCTGGCAAATTCTCTTCAGTTTAGCAGAACAGAGTATAGTATGTAGGAAATCAGTTCCTGTTCCTTCCCTTGCCAAAGGGGTTTTAAATTTCCATCCTACATGGCTCATATGAGATTGATGTTTTGCCTTAACAAAGCCACTTCACTTCAGTGACATTTGAAAACTTGGTGTTGTATACACCCAAGGATAGTAATAATAGCCTAATATTATGTGTCTTCATACACAGTAGTTCAAAAAGTACTTTTTCAAAGATGGAACTTTCATATTGCTGGACTAAGGACCATAGCTATGCCCAGGATATTTTTCTAGCCAGTATCAGAACCAAAAGTAACACCCCACCTCTCGTGCTGACCTGCTACACTGAGATTGGACACATAGTCCTCTGAAAACCATCCCCTCTGGGCTCTGTGATGTGCACAAGACATTGCGTAACTAGTAGTCAAAAGGTTTTAATGAGAGTAGTGGAGACTGGAAATTTTGTTTTATGTTCTGAATTTCAGCAATTGTTTTCAAACTCTGTATTTTGAGTCTTTGAAAATATTTCATTTTAGACATGCTTAATATTTTCCTTTTGTTATAAAAATTTTAAAGTATACTGTCACTGTTGTGAAATGTTTTGCTTTTTAATAGAAACTTAGACTTTCCTTAAAAGAAAAAAAACTAAATATTTTGTTTCAGGAAGACTGAAATGGACATAATTTTAAAGCCTGTGCTTGTTCGTGCTTAGTTTTCAATGGAGATTCATGAAAAAGATAATCCCTTATTAAACTTCAGTTTATAGTGCTGAAGTTTTGCTATTGCAAACACGTGCAGGAATCCTATTGTAGACAATAATCAAGATTTGCAAAGCCAGCTGAGGAATGTAGGTCTACGAATTTCATGGAAGGTCTACAAATTTCATGGAAGACATGCAGCAAAATAGCTTAAAACAGCTTTGAGCATTTCACGACATGTGCGTATATTTAAAAGCCAGAATTTGCCCCACTGAGTATAACTAAGGAATGGGCAAGTGACCCTGAATACTGAATGAGACTGATAAGGCAAATAGAGCAGTCTGGAATAACAGAAAATAGGAAAGCTACTTCAGATCCTGTTTTAAAATAGATCTACAGAGATCTGATTTTTCAGATCTTAATCAGTGATCTGAAGGACATAAAGAAGCTTTCTAATCACTCTTGAAAGTCAGAAAAGGAAAACAAAAATTCTCGTCCTCAACGTCCAACAAGTACATTAGTAATGACCTTTGAAGAACAAATAGTAAAGTGAAAAAATATGAGGAGCTCTTGAGAAAAAAAAGATGATATAATCAAAACATCATAGAGAGTGTCACTTCTATTTCCTTCTGGAAAAAATTGAGTTAGATCTCCTCTGACCTCATTTGTCTGTTTTTTTCTTGCTAGAGTTATGCCACATTATCTGAAGGTCTTTTATACTGTCAGAGACCCTGAAGAGCTGTTAGTCAGAGATGCTGCAGATGTGGCTACATATTCACTGCTACAAACACAGCTCTCATCAAACTGTATCACACCACCCTGGATTCTCAGTCCCTAGCAGTGAATGAAAAGCACAAAATATTAGAAAAAAAGCTAACCACAGTATAAAAGATGAATTTTTAGCATGTCTGCACTCATGCCTTTAATTTTGTCCTATGTAAATTTTAGAAAGTCATCATGTACAATATGGCCAAGTGGTTTTTGCTGTCTAAATAGTGGCCAAAAGAGGTGAAATTTGATTCATTATTAGAAAGGCAGAGTCACAGAATCACTGGTTGTTCATAAATCCATTAAGCTTCTATACAGGATCCTGCTCTGAAAAATACATTTCCCAAGTGTGACAGTCTGCATGTTTATACTCTCCCAAGTATCTCTGCCAGTACATTACTGAGTCAATACATTGAGAAACAGGAAAAGATTTTTAAATGGTTCCTAGCTACGCAAAAGTCTAGTATGTCTTAAAGCACCTCATGAAACAACTGCTAAACAATCTCTTCAAAGTCTGGTGTTTGCATAGCAGGTCACTGCATTTTAGCAGAATTCTCACAGCTCTGACATGCATGCAGTCAGAGAAGAAGTTCCCATAAGAGATTATCACAGGAAAAAGACGCATTCATGTATGCAATTGTTTGTTATCAATAGACAACATGTACTCTAATTTATTTTGACTTGTTGGATTTGACTCACTGCTTTTGCATATGTTTGCTTTAAACTGGGTAATCAAATCTGGCTGTGTATGAGCTGAACTTTCTGCCTTTATGAAAGTATGCATTGACCACTCAGTGGCACTTCTCCAAAGGGAAGTACACACCTTTCTCACCAACGTGACCCTTCCACCTTACTTTTTCTTTCTCAGAACAGCAGAATGAAAATTTCTTCAGAAGGCTCATCAAGTAATGCAACCTTCTCCAGTCAGACTAGAGAAATAGATATTTATTAGTACTTTTGCCTCTTTGCCTAAAGAAACATAGTGTATGCAATCATTTTCAGGGTGTGTCTCCCCTGTCTAGGCGGAAGATAAAGTTAGTGATGCAGTTTGGAGGGTAAAGGTCTGAAAGCAAATTAATTTCCTCCAACTATGAAGATAAATGGCTAGGGGAGGCTAAATGGATCAGAACTGCTTATAAATAGACATGGTTTAGGGAAAGGCTCAGGTGCAAGACTAGTATTAAATACAGCAAAATCTTCATAAATGTCCTAACTGAGGTGTCTGTCCAAGCTGTTATAGTTGGTGGGCAACAAGTCAGAGTTTTGTAGGAAACCACACTTCATTGCTGCCATTCCTCACAGAATCACTGTGAGCTATTGGTTTGGTAACAATTGTAGAAGTAGAGTCTTATTTGTGGATTGGAAAACTATACCCTGGGAGGATGCTCAACATACTCAACAATGTTGCAACTGCAACAAAGAGATAAACTTCTCCTTTTGGCATCCTGATGCAGGGAAAGTGGTGCAGAGGACACTGCCTGGTCTCTACGAATACTGTAACTGATGCAAAATATGGCCTCTTGAATATGCTATTTATCTTCTAAACCTTTTCAGGAGGCATTGAGGAAGAATCCTGCCTGCATTCTTTCTGGGGCTCTGGCTGAAGGGTAGCAAGCCCGAGCATAGTCTCTATAATGGCAAGCTTAGTCATTAGGATGGAGTCAGCAGGAAAACCCTCTAAGCAGGTTCTGTAATCACATGGCAGGATCTGTATAGCACAGGCTAAACCTGCTGCACGGGGGGCAGAGACTTCCTACCTGCCTCTGTGGGTCATCTTTGTCTTGGCTTTACCTTGTCAGGGTGTGAAGTGCACAGACAACACAAACCACCAGCTGCAGGCCAGATGTCACTCAGGCAGCCTTTGATGTGAAAGTGTCACAAGACACAGCGCATGCCACCAAGGAATTAAACTTGCAGGGGCAGTGCAGTAAGTTAACTGGAAACATGCAGAGAGACCATCATGCTGCTTCTGATACCAATTCACACTCATTTTGAAGACACCTTGTCCCACTTTCCCCTCTCTGCAAGACAGGAATACTGGTAAAGGCTTCTGTATACCTCACAGAACTATTATTAGAAATTATTAATTTCTGATATCACTGTGCACTGAAGAATTAACAGAACTGGGCATAATTTTAAATGCATTTTTTGTGTTACAATCTGCATACATCCACACGGCACATTACCAAGTATGTACATCCACTCGCTATCAAACCAGTTCTAGTAAACACGTACTAGTATGCCCTAGATGATACAGTGTTCAGAAACCCCATGGAGATAGCAGCTGCATAAATTCTATCAGAAGATGCTGCTGTGTTCCAAAACATTATCAACTTCATCTGCCAAAGTTGGAAAAACATATGAAACATAGAATTCCATTATTTTATGTTACTACATTTTCACTGAAAATAAAATTATTTCGAGTTCCATTCCTGCAATAGATATATATGCTACAAATAAATAGGGTTTTTTATTATCCTTTATGATTCTTGATTATCTATTGCAACTCACCTTAAGAATTTTTTTGCTGTTGTTTAATTGCTTTTTAACTTGTTTGTTTAATTCAAAAATGTGTTGGATTTTTTTTTCCTGTCAGATAGTGCTCATTATGAAAGTAAGTAGGTGGACTGGTGACAATTAATAGCTTATACTTATAAAGCACTTTTCACCAATAGTTATTCTGATTTTTTCCAAAAATTTACCAATTTTTCTGTTGTCTCTATTTTACATATGAACTGAAATATTTTTGACGACTAAATGTAGGAGAATAACTAAATACTGTGTATCTTAAATACCCTGCAGAAGTGTAAGCAGATGAAAAAAACCCCAAACAATCAAGCTACACTCCAGATATTGTTCGCTATTTCATTGACTCAAATTTGAAATCCAAGACTTTCAAAAGTGATTTCCTTTGCCACAAAAGAAAATTACTGTTGTTTTTTCCCTTTGATGAATTTTTGAGGGAACATATATATCCCCATGTATATGATTATCAGTGGCACTGCTTTGCATTTGAACAACCTTGGACTTCTCTGTCTCGGTTCAAGAGACAGCTCTCCCATGCGTGCTCCTCTGCTAGGGCTCCCGGTGCCTGCCTACGCCACCACTTACACAACAGGAACACCCATTCTTCAGTTTCATACTTTTCATTAGACAACATAGTCTTGTCAGGTGGCAGTGTGTCTTGGCTCCTGCATACACAGCTGTTTTTACTACTCAGGGCATTTGAATGCTTACTCCACCCATTTGTTTAATGAGACCTGTAATCAGCTTCAATTCCAATAGGTCATTAGCACCTCTCCCACAGCAATATGAAGCCAAAATTGGACAGGTTTGTTATGCCTGTTACAGCATGCAGTGCAGATACTTTCTGCAGGTTTTAAAATGTCTTTATTATAATTCATGTTGGTAATAACTATGAGCCATCCTCCTTGCTACCGCAGCAAGAAAAATTAATAACTCCTCTTGTCTTTTTCCTGTGTGATTATGCTTTGAAGTGCATATCTTTCTCCTAACTTTTGAATTTAATTTCATAAATATATCAACCAAATAAAAGCACTATCATGAATGATTCTCAATATTTTGCTCCTTACAAGAGAAAAATGCAAAAGATTAATAAATGTATAGGAACTACATCTGGCTTAGTGTGGCTTACTAAGCCTCACTTAGTAACTGGTGGGATAAAAGGTGTCATAAGCATCTATTCTTGTAATCATCTGCCAGTACCTTCATTTCCGTGACAAAATACTGGGCTGGATGTAACCTGTGTGGCCTTTCTCTTGTTCTTAAAGGACAGGAAATAGCTGTTACTTAACATCTGAATTCCACCTGCTAAATGCACCTTGCATGTAGCACCAGGGAGCTGGCATTTCCAGAGTGGAGAGTTGGTATGTGAATGACACACCTTCATTCATTTCTGTTGTTTTCTCTTTTCCTTTCTGGGAATAAAGATGAGGCTATTAGTATGGCATCTGCTTATGCCTGAGACAAAAGGGGAGGAACATGACAGAGGCAAAAGGGCAGGATGGGGAGAAGGAGAAGATATATATCCCAAAAAGTGATCTGTGCAGTAAACTGGGAAATCACTATTTCTTTACATTGCGAAAGTTTTAGTATATTTTCATTAACTTCAGCATATCTAAGCATTTTGCTGTGAACTGTTGCTGTTACGTGCTATACAGACAGTCTATAAACAAGGGTGAATATTAGCAAGTGCTTTGAATTTAACAATGGGCAGAGAAACAGCACTGCATGCTCCAAGCCCAGCCCTGTGCCCAGGACACCTCTTGCCTGTATGTAGTACCTCTGTATTTTACTGGCAGATTACACAATACCTATATACATCTATACTCAGAAAGTGACTAAGATCTATAAATGAGAGATGAGAATGGGCTCTCTTTCAGTGTTTTCATCCTTATTTTATATCTATTCACTTGCATGATCTGGAATCAGAACTAGCTGAGAGAGTTGGAACCCACCAGAAAAAATGAGCTGATTTCCAGCAACTGAACATGTGGCTTCAGTTCAATTCAATTCAATTCAATTCAATTCAATTCAATTCAATTCAATTCAATTCAATTCAAATCATTCAATTTTTCTGCAGATTTGCAGCTGTAATTAATTATTTTACCACACTTCAGGTTCTTTAGAGCCCGTGACAAATGGTGCATCCTTGGAAATATGATTCAGAGGTAAATCAGGTAGAGTTCACTTAAGTTCTGCTACACACATTGTAAAGACCTGTATAGACTTTAATCATATAGCTAATTTTCACCAATGAAATGTAAAATTGCCTTCCCAGCAAGCGCAGGCAGACTTCTCTATGCTCCTCACACACAAAAGCAAGAAAATAAGTTGATAAAAATTATGGATTTGGAAGAATTTTAAGGATATGGGTCTTAGAACTCCTTCACAATATATTCATCTGCATGTTCTAGCAAAATGGCTTATGATTTTGACTGAGCCTTATAGACTTTGTTACAGTAGAACTATAATCAGTATAATTAAAGAAAGGCATCAGTAGAGTATCCACATCACCTGTAGCATTCTTTGCTTCCTTCTTGTAGACCTAAGGCTGTTTAATGGAATGTTTTTAATTAGAAAAAAACCCCAAACTATTTTCCAATTTAATTTGTTAATCTCATAATTAAATAAAAAGAGAACATTGTGTTTTTATATTAATCATGTGAGGTTGGATACAATTTGTTGTTTCACGGCTCTAGCTCTCCTTCAAGTTCCCAGATGGCACTTCAGAGAGAAAATCCAAGCCTTGAGTTTAGTACTTTAGCTGCCACAAAAAGAAGTGTAGGTTATGTGACTCAAAAAAAAAATGTACTTTTTAAATGATGCAGATACTTGTTGCACTGTTTGAAATTTCCTATTGGCAAGACTAGACTAGTTTAACCATACAGAATGGCAGTGGTCCAAAAATACTAATCAGCAAAGGCAGAAAATTTGCTTAATTTGGGTGCAGATGGCTTGGGTTTACATGATGCTGCCAAGCTATTTTTATCATTGTAGTCTAAGTCTTGGCCAAAAGTTAGGAACAAAATCTAAGCACATATAAACTTCAAAGATCTTTTAGATTTGAGCTAAACCCAAACTTTGTTGACATTTCCATGTCTGAGTTCTGAAGCTATCAATTTTATGGTATTTTAAAACCCTTGCATAAGTTTGCTTCTGTAAATAGCACTAGAGAAAGTAAGCAAAAGTCCAGAGTGAAGCTACAAAATTTTGTGGAGCTCTAAGGATAACGTTAACAGGTTTTTTCTGGTTTTATATTTCCAGGACAAAAAAAAAAAAGTGTAATCATATAACATTATTAATAAACAACAAAGTGTGCTCCTAATTTCAGTGGAAGAATGACAGTTTATTTGTATTGAAGATTTGTCTCAGTTTAAAACTTCACTTAGAAATTACATTGGTGGTTAGACAGGAAGTGCCTTGATTTATAACAATGTGATATTCAGGGTAATCTGTCTATTCACAGCTGATTGATTCTGTTTGGTTTTGGTGACTCTTCCATTGTATCCGTATGAAAAGGCTGAAAATTTGAGCATCAGGTTTGCCTGTTTCCTGTGATATTACTTTTGAGTTCATCTTGCACTGAAAAAGTATGGGATTGGCCTCAGGACTAACTAGAAACTTAAATTTTCATGGTTCTCTATGACACGAAATCCTGTGAAAAAAGTGTTCAGTTGGTCAGGACCAGTCCTTTGTTTTGAGGCAGGAAAGTATCTAAGCAATAGGGCATGGACTTTGACAGCTCAGCAGGGCTGGGCAGTAGTTGTGCCCTGAAAGAACTCCTTGCATTTCTTAACAGATAAGGCCATTTCGTGAGAGGGGGAAGAAATGCATTATGAAAAATAGTAAATATTTGCAAATGTCCTGCTAAATTCCTGGTGAGCACAAAGGTAATGGCAGTTGGACTAGTTGGTCAATGTAGGTCCCTTCCAACTGAAATATTCTATTCTGCTCTATGAACTGACTAAAATCTGACTGTGATCCATATTGTACACCCATCTTGGTCTAACTATTAACATGTGAACATATACATCTTCCATATATGTGCAATTTTGTGAATGGTTAAAGTGTAACTGTTAAGAGATTTCTGGACATATAATAGGAAACCTGGCTTAAAAAAGCATGAAATTGAATGTTGCAAAATTTTACTCCAGATAAACGAGTAAGAAGGTCTCATGAGATGCTTATGAATATATAGTATACATAAATTACAGGTTAAGGTCCAGAACTTGTTCAAATGGGTTTTTATCTCCTTGACAGCACCTTATTACACGAATAGGTGCTGGAGTCACTGGGACTATTCTGGTCTTTAATAGTTTTATACCATATGATAATGAAACTACCAGCATGCTTCACAGCAGCACTTTCATCTTGTGTTCATTGTCTATATATATATATTGTTGTCCAGTACAAAGATATCAAAGTTTTTCCCTTTTGGAGTACCCTTTTTTAAAATGATGAGACACTTCCAGAGGAAAAAGACAACTCGCTTTGAATTAAGATAATAGAATATGACTCTCATTATAGGAATAACCTCTTTCATCCTTCTTGTGATCTTGTGATCACAGGGTACAGTGATGATGATAGGAGAGGGAATGCACAGGGATTGCATTTGTGTGGGAGAAACACAGCACACTGTGTCAAAAGACCTTCTCTAAATAGTGCTCCACTACCTCTACAGAGAGCACAGCTCATTCAGAATGCAAATCTAACAGACATAAACGTTGGTACAGCCACTTGTCTGAGAATGGAGCAAAAGTGTTTACTTTTTTTTTTCTCAACTCTGAGGAGTAATTTGTAACAACAATATTCATTCTGTCTAAGCAGTCTCTGGCACCAGAGTATGCATATCAGCAATTGTAATACAGTCATTCACTATTGGCACTTCAGGCCAATAAAGTTTATTTCACTTGGAGTGCTGACATGGCTGTCTGCAAACAAGGCTCTGAGAACTAAGACAGCTGGAACGTCATTAAAGAATATTGACTCTCTCTCTTCTTTTTTATCTGTTTCCCTTTGGTGGAACTTTAGTGCATTTAAGAATGCTAGTTGCCTCCCAAAACATGAAAGCAAAGTGGGTAAAATCTATTTTTATATGTTCCTCCATGTATATCCCAAGTAACATAAATTAGTGAAGAAGATTAAACCGTGAAACAGATTTGGGGAAGAATAAAAAGGTTTTATACAGTGCCCAGATGGTTACATCAGAGATTTCATGAGGGCTTTTTGTGAATTTAATACTGGCTGTGTAGAGAGGGTCTGATTATTAATAATTTAGCACGTTTGGCAGGATCAATATGACTAATTTGTTATGTCTGCAGAGCTAATTTCCGTTCCTTTTTGAACTGAAGACTTGAAAAATTGAAGTAACAATTTAAAAGGAAAAGCACTTATAGGGATTAAGAGGACTTGATTCATTCTGGTTTAATCTTAGAAAGAATTAATAATCTAAAATTAGGGAGTTCTTTTACAGCTGTAGTATGTGCAACTTGAAAAACTTGCTGCTTCACTGTTTTACTGTTAGAAGGGGTTTCTGAAAATCAAAATTCACAAACGTTGCACATTTCGGTTACCTAAAAAACACCCTTGCAGTAGCATTACCCCTCTGGTTTGGTTCTGTGATAGCTCATAGAAGGAGTTCCAAGCACTCCTACTGTGAAATTACACAGCTTAATACAGACTACAGCAATGTGGGAAACTGAGTTCCAGAAAAAACTGAGGGAGTTTGAAAGAAACTGGTCTTCTTCTTCCTTTCTTTCCTGAACTATTCAAGTCATTAAACAAAGTTCATCCCACAGTAATAATGTGTGTCCTTCATAAAGGTTTCTGTGCTGGCTCAGACTCAGTAGGAAGAGCCCTGAAGAACAAATGTCACAGATAGAGTTTTGTAAGGGCAGAAAGCAGGCACACCCTTTCACTTAGTGAAAGCTGAAGGACCAAAGCTATGGCTCGGAAATACCAGACCCTGTTACCAATGGTATTCCTATCCATCTGCTCCATCTGTTGCCTAAAGCACTCACCTATGCTCAGCTCAGAATTTCCCAACTGACAACCTTTGGATCAGCAGTCCTCTCTCTGGTGACAGCCATCACAGTCACAGGGCAGGACTGGTCTTCGCTCCTTCTCATTAATCTCCATTTTCATGACCTTTGAATTAGCATTTCATGCCTCCAGGTCATTCCTTGTGGGACAGAACGCCTGTCTCACTGCTATTGTTGTGGATGCATTGTCTGTTACATAATAATGGGAAACCACCTCTCTACAGCATGGATTAAAAAGAAAGACAGAAATAGGATGTTTTATGCAGAATGAGAGCAAAACCCAAAAAAAGCACATGAAACAATTGGATCACATTCAAAAGGAAATTTCCAAGAGAAGTTAATGGTGAAATTGACCTCTTGTGATGTTTACAGCTATTAAATACAGAACAGAATATTATATTTGGCTCTAGGAAATAGAAAAGAATTATTACCCAAATGACAGTTTATAGAGTCTCCTAGAGTGGGTTCTGTTTCACACAAAGGAGAATCAAAGCTGAAGAAATCTTGAAAAATCTTTAAAGAATTCCATTTAAGTAGCTATACTATACAATGCACGGGAATTAACACTTAGACAGCTTGAAGAAATGCCAGTATGGACTTGCACTACTTGGAGCAAAAAACTGTGTTACACCACCATAATTAAAACACGTGTAAGATTTAAGTCGTCAGGCACTGGTAAAGGACTGTAAAGCACAAAATATTTCAATGTTTCAATGTTAACACCTGAATGCTGGAAGGAAGGTTGCACTAGGAGCAGTCTCTAATAAAATGTTCAACAATTTTCTTTTTTTCGGGAGGTTGGTTTCTGGGGGGTTTTTCTTTGGTTGTTTTTGTTTCAATAATTGCCAGATTTGTAGAGAAGACTGGATATTTGGGCCCTTTTCTAATGTTTTATATACTTTATTTGCTTGCAAGTACATCCCTAGCATAAACATGTACATATATACATGTCCTTAAAAACAGTAAAGCCTGTTATAGCTCAAAATCTGGTGGGTTTGGCTTATGAAGTGTGCAGAATAACTCTGTAGATTGGGACAGTTATGTTCTTTTTCATGAAAACATAGTAACTAAGTAAGTTATTAGAACAACTGGAATAGTCCCTGCAAAATATAGCCATTTTCATAGTATATGAAGCAATTTCATTTCTAATTGCTGTGAAAGTGGTTTTAATAGATTTACTAAGTAAAATAAAATAAATGAAAAGAATTCTTTCTAATAGTGAAAAAAAAATCTGGTTTTACGCAAGGATAACCATGATCCTTGGATTATTAACAAGAATAAACAATGTGTACGTATGCACTGAATATAATCCTTTGAATACATGTGCTAGATGTACAAGCATTCTGCTTTTCACATACACCTTGAAACTGTATAAAATTGTATAAACAATGACACTGTGCAAGACAATACAGAGTCTAGGCCCTGTATGCACAGTGGAGAACAATGATTTTGAATTTAAGATAATGGTAAATGAGAAGCCTTTCTTTGACAGAAGTAAGGAAAAGGATGTTGACGGAGAATCCTGCCCAATGTAATTTGCTAATAAATAAGTAGCAAGTATCAGAAATGCTAATTATAATAAAATTTTCTTTTCTTCAGCATTACTTTAGAGGTTTTCTTATATAGTCCCTGAATATTCCATGTCATTCGTGGCTCACATTGCGTTGTTTTTTGTTTTAAAATCTTAAATGATTAAATAAAGAAATTGCCAGGAAAAACATGGCAGCCTTCTAGACAGGGTTAAAATTCAGAGCTAATTTTACTCAAATTACTTACATTCTAGGATTGCTCTTACATTTCAGACAGTTAATTCTGAAGTTGCAACACACTTTCACAATGTTTCCACTTTTTCCTCTGTACTCCATGGCAAAACTAAAATATAATAACTTCAACCTTTAAAACATTTGCCTAGAATTTTTCCTACATCTGAAGCACTGAGTAACAAATTAGGACTATGACTGTCAGGCCAACTAAAAGGACAAATTTCATGCTGGGTTCTTCTCCACAACAGTACTCCATTAGCAATTTTTTCCTTATTAAAGGGCCTCAGCTGACCTAGTACTTCAGGAACCACACCACGGAGATTTTTAAATTTTTGGAAAACTTAATTACAGCAAATAAATTTACCAGCAGAAACACATTAATTACTAACAGAAGCTAACACCACCCCAAAGTCCTTATGTTCCAAACAGAGAAAACTAAAAGGCTGAAAAAACTTTGTGGTAAAATTATTTCTGGCTACATCTGAAATAAAATACAACTTTCAGAGTGGTGAAAATGTCATAAAAAATCTTGTTCAAGATTTTCCAATGGCTGCTGTTTGTCAGTAGCAAAAAAAGCCCAACTGCATGTTGCCCCAAATTCCTAGTGAATCCAGGCTTTTGTTTGTTTTTGCATTGAATATAATGGGAAAACCTCTGGATTGTAGTGGTTGTAGAAACTTTGTTTTGGCTGATCTAGTCTACATATATAATTGGGAAAATCAAGGTGAGTCCATGGGGTTTTTTATGCAGTATATTGAAAATGCGCATAACCAAGTTACAAAAGCTGCTGAAAACGTTGTATGTGCATACACTCACAAAGGGACCTGTTCTAAATAATTATTTTTTTGCTGGAAAATACATTACTATTTTAGTTGGTTCAGGAGTTTTCACAAGGTTCCTTGAAAGGAAAATTACTGAATAAAGAGGAAGTATAAAGGCTTGAAAATGAGCCATGAAGCGCACATTTTATAAGTGCAAGTTCAGTATTACTTCATTGTGTTGTAGTTCTCTTCTGGAAGCTCATTCATATCCTTTAGACACCAGTAGTGTGTCCTTAGACACAAGTAGTAGCTCCCAAGTCTGTCTATAACTCAAAGACAACCAAAATGCTTCTCTCATGCCTACACCCCATAAGATAACAGAAGTGGGTGCAGAGACAACTCTGTACCCACTGGAAACAGAGCAACCAGGACCTTTCAGAGCTGCTGTGATCTCTCACCTGTGAACTATTTCTGGAGGTCCCATTCTTCTTGGTTGTGGATACACCTCTTGTGACTCAGACACACGAAGAATTTCCTGTGCAGCTCATAGGACAAGTCAAGTTGCATGCTCCTCTCAAAAGAATCTCTGCGTAACCCCAAATTCTTTTTAAGTTTTGTTTCATTTCACGTCTTAGGAACAGGCCAACAGTGGACTGTTAGCCAATTTTGCTTTGTACTCTGCTGTGTCAGTAATTATGTTGAGGCACAATGTATTTACCCTGGTAGAAAAAAGAAATTACTAATTACCAGAAAGACTTAATTGCACTTCTTTTAAATCAATATAAAATGTTTAAATTATTTCTATTATCTCTACCTCACAGAATCCTTTCTCTTCAGTCTATTTTGTTAGCTTTTTCAATTAGTGTAGCAGATCGGATCAATAGATCAGTTTCCATATATAAAATCAGCAAAGCAGGGCCTTCTAAATTAGATTACTGACTGAAGAACAGCCCCTTTCAGCTCATTAGACCAATTATAGAAAATTTTATTTGATTCACAGGCTTTATAAAATTTTTCTCAGACGACAGAATTTTCCTCTATCAAATTTAGCTTAATAGTAGGTTATTTAGAGATAAGTAAAGAAACAATCTTCAGCTTTCCACCAGAGACTGATAAGCAAATTTGTTTCACTTAGCTCCCAGAGTGCTGAGAATATCTTTACACTTTCTAAGGCTCCGAATTGTGGCATAAAAAAAAAAGCAAAGTCTTATGCTGGGTGAAACTCCAGCACTGAGCCCTACGGGAGCACAGAAAACACACTTTAAAGGGGGAATACAGAGTAGTTCCTCTAATCCTCAGCCCTTCATGGCCTTAGATTCATTGTCTCCTCATAAAGAAGGAAGCTGATCACTGTATCCAGGAACACTGGCCAATCTTTGTCCATTCATTCCTTGTCCTGTAAATCTGGGTAAGGAATGAGAAGATGCTAGTCCTACACACTGTAGTTAATTTTGCTTTTTACCCATTGTAGTTTTATTGCCTTAGTAACTTGCAAATCATTTCATCTCCTACAGCTATCCCACACAGTATGGTATGTAATACATCCACGAGGCAAGAACATTTTTCACCATAAAAAGATTGTTCTCGATAGAAATCTCCATTTGTAAAAATACCCTGCTCAGGGACGATACATAATTTGTGAAAGAAGGAAGCTTTTTTCAGTAGTAGAACATTGGAAAATGGTTCTAATTCTCTTGAATGCAGCTCATTTAATCTAACTAACTGTTGCTGCAGAGCTGTAGAAAAGCAAGTATTTCTGGGTAACTTGACCAGAGGGAAAACAATTAGGCTACATTACTGAACTGTAGTAATATGTTTTCTTGGCAGCACACCTGCCTCTGTGGTTACCGCCACATATAATGTACCCTCTTTAAGGACCAGAGGCTGGAAAAACAAACAGTTCAGAAGTGTACTGCACTAAGTCCCACACACTGAATACATGTTAGAAAACTGTATTTCAGTCGCGGATTCATAAGCTTGCTTTACCTCATTTCACACGTACTCAGACCTGCTGGTTCAGACACTCTATTTTAGATTAAGAGAGAATTGGGTTAATTTTTCAAAGCTCAGCTAAGTCATTACTGAATTCCCCTTATTCATTGGCAAAATGATGGAAAGAGAAGCAGTGAGGAAGCATGACAAAAAAAATAGTGAAAAAAACAGGTATTATAGTTATACAAGACACACACACTTGTAGCTTATAAAAACTTCTTCTATGCCTAAATGCACATGAAACGCTGTTAGAACTTCATTAAGACTGAAACATCTATTGCTCAGAGTTTAGAAAAAACATCTTTAAGTTTACCTACCCAACTCTAATTCAGACTTTTTGTATATTTACATTAAGATGTTAATCGTAATTACATGACTATGTGCTGTTATTTTTAAGGGCACTTCATTGCTTAATGCAAATGATAGAAGATGGTTACTCATTTGGGAAAATGTCTAGAACTCTGGTTTGGGTTAACCAAGTGTAGTTATCAGTGCAAAAGATTAATGTCTCATGTTTTATCTACTTGCAAGAATCCTCATCCTACATGTAGGCAGAATATTAATTTTAAGATGAATATTTCTTACACCGTTCAATACTAGAGATTAGTACTTGATCATGTCACAAACATTCCTAAATTTGCTTCCGCAACACCCCTATTAATTAAGGCCATTTTAACCTCGAATTTGCAAATGCAAGACAGGATAGAGGAAAAGGGTTCAAAGGTCAGAGCATCCACAGTACTTTAAGGTGCCAGCTTGCAACACTTACTCAATTTTCCCAAGAAGCTGCTGTTATACAGCTCTTCATATTTTTCAAGTTCAGTAAGTTTAGTTGTAGTTCTGAGTGTACAGAATTTCTCATTAGTCCTTATGTCTCATGATGAACATGTAGAACACGAGGACATGCAATTAGTGATGACCTCAGAAAAGTTTGGTTTGCGTGATTTGCTTGGCATCACACAGATGGGAGGAAGGAGAGAAGAAATAAAATTCCTCAGAACCATATTCAAAGATCTGAATCAGGAAATCCTTACTTTTCTGTTTGATGTCTCATTTTAGTTACAAGCAACCTCTTAATAATAAGACCTGATTCACTCTTTAAATATGCCTCGTATGCACCAAATGCTTGAGGATTCTTCTGGAAATGATCCCATCGCTAAAGACTGTTTCATAATGCTTATGTATAAGCAGGCTGAATTAATACTACCCTAACAATTTTATCTTGGAATTTTGTAACTTCTAAATACCTTAAGTTTTGGGTTAGTTTTATTTCTTTTATGTAGATATGTATCCATGTATATGTTTTGTGTGTGTATGTGTGACTTAGTGACTTCCTTTCAGCTGCAACCTGAAAACAGAGACATTGTCCCTCTGAGCATCACAGTGCCTTCCCATGTGTTGTGAGCACAGATCGTGGTCTTGAGCTAAAGAAAGAACTAAAACATAGCAGTTGCAGGTTTTTAGGCTCTGTGCACAAGAAATAAGTGTAAATGTCACGCACATAAGTGCGTCTACTAGAAGATAGAAGAAGAAATTTACTAATAGAAGAAATTTAGAATTAAAATCAAGGGTTCATCCTGGCCTCTAGCAGGAGCTTCTGTTCACTCCAGCCATGAGTCGTCTTTTGGTCCCCTCCAAGCATCCTGATGCCATTTTACCATCCTGGTCTCTTGTTTCCTCCTATTTTCCTCTTTACCCTTAGACCCAACATGGCTGATTTGCTGTTTCCTTGAGTCTTTTGAAACCACTAAAAGAAAAACAACAATAACATCTCTTCTGTTTTACTATTCCTACAACCTCCTTTTCACAGACTGGTTTTACTGTTAGTTCCCACAGTACTTGATCTCTTACATTCTACGTAAGTTTTCTAAGCCGTCCTACTTCTAGCCTGCTGTATCATGTTGCAGCTTTACTCTTTGCCTCAGAAAGCTGACTAATCATTCTTTTCTGGTCATTCTTTTTCAACAAACCAGATACCATTTTCTCCACTGCTTCCTTGATTCATGCTATTTTTCTTGTCAGACCAACCTATACTTTGTTCACCAGCTTTTGGATGCAATCACCCACTCACCAGACTCCAGTCTCATCCTTCACTGCAAACCTCTTGTAGTTTTGTTTCCCTCAGGCATCCAGTCTCATGCTTGATTAGTCCAATTTTCTATTTTCCAACTGTCAATCCCAATTCTCCTCCTCCCCTATCCTATTGTTGCTTGTATTTATTCATTAATGCACTCTTATTCCTCCCTCACTCTTCTGCCTTGCATTTTCCTTTATACTTCTTAGAGAAGAGCCTGAGAGAGGGCCAGGGGCAGATTATTCAGACTACACAGGATGGGCAGGTTCTCTGTCTGTGGTTGTGGTTGTAGGCTCAGTATTCCTGCTAAGACATTCATGTAGGTATGATCCTCCACAGGTATTCTGAAGAATAAGTCAAAGCAGGCCCCATAGAAGACAGATGCAGCAGGCAGGAGTACTGTTCACACATAAATGCGCTTACATGGTGAAGAGTCTGGTATAAGGTGAACAGTCTCATTTAAAAAAGGGTAAAAAAAAAGAGGTAAAAAAAGGGAGCAAAAGGCAACGAATTTATGAATCGTTGGCTCTCCCTGTGCTATATGATATATTAGGTATGTAGAAATCCAGATCAGGATGCAAGTATGATGTAACACGTGAGCATCTTGACTTTATTAAAAACATGGGGGTAAAAAAGCTTGCATGTCTCAGAAATGCTTAGCGTTGTTGTGCCAGTACATGCAAGAGTTAGCACCTGTCTGTCAGAGTGAAAGTGTGCTAGAGCTCTACTCTGTACCCTGGCTTAGTCTGTGGTCATTCTCTGAAAAGAAATTGTGCTGGAGTTCCTGAACAGCAGATCTGCCACCACCAAGGTTCCTGAGATTACAACAGTGGCAAGAAGACCAGACTAACAAATGCTAAACAAACAGGTCCAGGCTCAGATAAAAGCAACTATTTATGGCTTTTCTGAGTTTTCCCATTTGACCTGTTAAGTCCAGACAGATTTAAAACCTAGACAAATCTGTGCAGCCTTTTCTGAGGGTGGCAAAAAGGATATCCCTGATAGAAAGACCTTTCCCTTTTCCTTTTCTTTCAGATAACTTTTACTTTCTTTCAAAGGAAACATATCTCTTACTTAATATGAACAAAGAAATATATTTTCTCAAGCTTCATTTTCAGAAATATCCAAATCATTCTGACTTAAATTAAAATATATATAAAAATAATGTAATTTGGCCTAAGAAAGGCAATCAGCTTTTGAAATGTCAGCTCTCTTATTTAAAACACAACAAAATTATAGGTTGCAGAGTGCAACGTCTTATAATGGGAATCTTAATAAAAGACAGTGTTACCACTTCCACCTCTAACACTGAAACTAATTTAGTGTGTTCTTTTCCTAGAGGGTGTTTTACCTATTTTGCAATTGTTTCTACCTTTGTTTGGTTTTCTAGCTTTTATCAACTCTGAAGAAAAAAACCCAATAAACAACAAACAGAGACAACTCACTGTTTACATTCAGATTACAGTTGCAAACAGGCCCATAATTACTGAAAGTTGGGCTGTAAAAATATTAAAAAGAAACAGTTGCCCATCTGCATGGCTATAGAAGGGACTGCCCTTTACAGAACAGATTGGTCTTGGGGCTCTCTTCTCGTGAATCAAACCACCCAGAAATTCAACAGTAGCAAGCATCTGCAACATCAGCAAATTCACACTTTTTTTCATATAGGAAATTTTGGGGGACAGAGGGGGTAGAAAATGCTTCAATTTCTTTTTTTTTGCTGCTAAAATATTTCAAAATAATTCTAAATGTTTCTGAAATCTCTCTTAATAATCTGCTTTCTAAGGTCTTGTCCACAAAGGGCTGGCACAGCCTTTTTCATAACTCACCAAAAATTTCCCCCGCAGTGCCTCACCCCAGCACAGCTTGTGTTTCAGCAAAACCACAGCTGTAAATCTGTAAAACTTTACAAAAGACTGTCTTGCCAGCATGCTGTTTCCATTATCATGCTCCTGTTCAAACCTTGACATGGCCTGGGTTATGGGACCTGGTCAAACTCTTACAGCTGGATGTAAAACAGCTCAGCAGAGAGTGGAAAATCAAACAGTAGGAAAGATCTGAAGAACACTGGGAAGATACAGGTGGCAGAGCTCTCACAAGCTGATAACCTTGGAAAGTTCCTTACTCTCTGTCTGTATAAAACCTCTTTTATCAGTTTTGCTCAGGGATTAAATATGTTGTTTTGGAAAAATTAAATCAAAATGAGATGGAAAATAAACCAATGACATTTGGAAGATTAGGACACATTTAAATGCTAGACTTTTTGTCTGCCTAATTTGAATACCTGCTTTCCCTCTCAAAATATATACTTGTGTGTATACACATAAACATATATACATATATGTGTATGCATGTACTATTTTGTTTATGTAAACCCTCCTTTGCACACTGATAGAATAGTCAACTATTTCCCGTGAAAAGTGTTTGAATTTTTCTTTTCTCTCAATTGTACCTGTTTGCATGTGATATCAAACCTCACCATATTTAATCTAGTTCTCCTCAAAATACTCCTTAAGAAGTGGGAATGCTCCTGTGGCTGGAGAACTAAAGAACAGAGAACTAAAGATCAGGGAACCCCAGTCCAAGTGATTATGAGAATAATGTCTCCGATGCAATAGGAACTAAAATAGGATGAACAAGTGCTTCAAACAGTTCCTGGGTTTTGATATTAAAATAAAGGCACAATGAAATGTATCTTTTAACTTAAATATGAGTAGATGTAATTTAAAAATGAATATTCCAGAAGTTAAAAATCATATGATTCAAAGTGATTCTTAAGGCTTCACTTTTGAAAGGTTTAAATCATAATAAATAAGTAGACATGTTTGCAAAACCCTCTGAAAAGTATATGAATCTTCTAAGGAATCTTTTTGTTCTTTTGAAGACAGAATTTGGACAGAATTTTTTCCCAGTTGTACCCCCAGCTTCTCAAGTTGCTTCCAAATTCTGCTCCTCTTCTTTTTAAGTGAAAGTTCATTATTTTAAGACTGGATCTAATTGTTGCTGTGCAAGTCCATATCAATGACACTGTTCAAATTGTATTTTATTGATGCTGAGAACATCAGATTAAAAAATTAAACCTAATGTTATTCCTGAAAAGAGCAAAATATAGCAAAAGCAGGAATAAAAAGGAAATGAGGATGATAGGGAGTTTAAAATTAACTTCCTACCTGTATGGTATATAGTTATATATATCATATATAGTATATATATGATATAGTTATATATATCATATATAACTATATGATATATAGTTCAGTATGCCTGAACTATATATCCTTTCCTGTAATGACTAAAGGTTTCAATCACCTTACATAAGAGGTTATAGATGTTGTCCATTGCTACCTTTTTAAAAACTCCAGAAGCTTATAGATCAGCTAAGTTCTTGAGAGGTGTGAGTGTTTTGTACTGTTAGCAGGTATCTACGGGCATCCTTCTGTTCTGTCATAAGCGACTCTGGTCAAATCTGCTACATCTGAGAACATTTTCAAAGCTCTTTCTGTGGATGCCTGAAAGCTCTTTACCCAGACTTCAGGCTTTTTGCTTTGCTTTTTCACCAGAGGGCAAGTGAAGTACAGAGAGTTGAAGAGAACCACAGCATTCTTAGAGACTGGGACCTAAATGCCCCCAGAGAGGGACCAGCCTGAAAATTAAATAATCTTTTTCTAACAGATGGTCTTTCATGTGATAGATGAAACAAATGGATAAGGATGATGGCAAAGTAAAAGAAGAGGCTCCCTCTGTTAAATTATTTCTAAGGCGTGTAGAACATTTCCCTTTACATTGCTCTCAAAAGTATTAAAACACTCATGGAAATTAATTTTAAAAAATAGGAAAAAAATGGCACTGCACATTTTTTTTGCTTTTCTTTGACTTTTTGTCTGCCACAATCCAATTTATCTGCACTTTTAATCTGCTACAAAACTACATTATTATGTTCTATGCATATTTTTAGCACTCTTCTCCCAATGTAAGACCTCTACACAGTGTTTATTGAATGCTTTCTATTTATTGTACTCTGAATGCGGTATCTCAGAAGTCCTATTCTTTCATCCTACGTGATCAGACTGGTTAGTCTCAGCGAGCTTCTCAATAACCCAAAGCCCAAAGTGAGGTTGTCCATCCTGTGTGAAGTTATGCAGATATCTCTGCTGTCACCTGTCTTGTTCAGTGTGTACATGAGGTTGGCTGAGTAATTAGAATGAAAATCTGTACAACACTGACACAGATCAATGTTTCTTTCTCAGCAAAACAGAAAACCCACATGGCGCAATGTCTTTGCCTTCACGGTGTCTGGATGTGATTGGAATTTGGCACTCAGTTCAGATAAGAGAGATAATTGATGAGGACTGGAGGGGGAGGAGGTGGGCAGCAAAAAGGAAGGGCAGGAATTGGGTTTTCTCCTATAATCATAACTGTAGTTCATCTTTCTCAAATAAGTTCATAGTATAGAGCTCTGCCATGTAACTAATTGTACTTAGTTCTTCCAGTACCTGGGTCTTGAGTACTTCTTCCATCTGTGGTCAAAACCACTGTTTATAAAGCATAGTTTTTTGCAAGACAGAAAAACTCTAACCAAACAGCAAACAAACCCAGGTTATTTTCATAAGTGCTTCAGCATGCAGCATGCTGATTCAAATCTGTACTTACTTGGTATGTATCTACTGGAGAGACAACCATTTAGTGCAGATGTTAGGGCAGCAGTTCATTTTAAATGTGTCACAAGAGCAATACCCAGACAGCAGGCAGGCAAGCGCTCAGTTTGGAAACCGTGGGGGGTGCTATCCCCATGTCCCATCACATCTCAAGAGTTGAGGTGATAGATGGACAGTGCGCCAGTCATCAGAAAATGTGTGTTGCTCCTTTAACATAGTTCAGTGTGAATTTCCTAGTGGAAGACCATATATGATGTAAGCAAAGGAGACATAAGCAATATCCTTATCTCATATGACTTTAGAGAAGCACAGTATATACAAAAAGTGACCTCATTCCTCTGGCTATTCTGAAGTGGCTAAACCCAGAGAACTTCAGTTATCAATCAAGGCTTTTGAACCACTTTCTTTCCAGCAGCACTTAGTCATTCAGACTCGACACTGTTGTAGCGCCATCGCACAGCTTGTATCCTGCTATCTTGGGACTGTCATGAGCAGACAGACTCCTGTCTGCTCAAATTGTAATGTTTGTAAGTACCCTGAGTGAACCATTAGCCTGTGATACAGCCCATATTGTCCTTATGCCTATGAATCAGTGAACAGTTTTTATATATATATCAAAGTAAAAGGTCCTCAGGAAAAGGAGTCTGAAGCAAGTACTTTCTGAAAAATTCAGCTGACTTTACAAAAACACTTTCTCCTGCACAAATTATGAACCACCTTCAAATTTCACCAATTCGTATTCAGTGTCATCACTCATCAGACAAAATCTATGCAGCTGATATTTATAGAGAAGGGTAAGTGTAAAAATATAATAAATGTGTTGATCCTCTATCATTCTGCACTTGAAATAGTTAAAAAAATCTGTGTGGACTAACCAAAGATGGAGGGGCAAAATTAAAATGTACTGCTAAAAAACATTCTTTTATCTTACATACTACTACACTTCTTTTCTACACCACTTTTCAAGTTAATTATCTCTCTTCTAGACCATTAATAAACAAAAAGAAATAAACATCTACATCAGCAATATTTTTTCTGCTTTCTGTGACTTTTAGCTAAATGTATGTTTATTATGTTGAAGCAGTAGAGCATGTTAATTTCTCTTGAAAAAAATGACAATCAGCAAAGAAGAAAAAGACATGGATAATGATGTGCATGTATCTGCTTATTAATGCCCTGCACGAAAGCATGCACAAGCAGGATTTCTGGCAGCCCTGTGTGAAAGTTACTGTTGGTGCACACAAATCGGAGGTACAGAGCACTTCCAATTTCAATAATTGACTACAAGGTCTACTTCTGCAATCCCTCCTGGGAGTTCATGAGGACATGCATCTGGCACAATGTTAATCATATTTGTTCTGACACACAGCAGTACACTGACTATTTCCCCTGGCAGATTACTTTCTATTACCCAATATAAAAACGGCTGACATCTTCAAAATGCTAATGAGAGATATATCAATTTTTATAAGAGCTTGAATGGCTTCCAAGTATTTTTAAATGTACTCAACAGATTGTGAAATACATTCAGTATATGGTTATAAATGCAATATGTTAACTTTCTTTGTTGTTCGTATGCCTTGTAATCTACACTGGCAGAGATTAAATATGACTGGATGAACAAATGTCCCTAAAATATTGGTTTGTTCTTTTGCTTAATTGCTTGTTTTTCTACAGCTATTTCTTACACTGTAATTGAACAAAATATAATGTCTTTACAGTTGCTACATCAGCTTGCATCACAAAGAAGTCTGGCCCATTGCATTTTGAGCCAGAAGATGAAATTGTGATTGGATTACAGAAATAAAACTCTAAACCAATTGGAGTGTGGAAATAGTTTTTCTTTCTTATTACACTGTGATGAAAGTGTTCTAAATTGATGCCTCTACCTATTTTCTTTTAAACATCTTCCTAACAGAAAATCTTCCAATTCAGGGGTAATCTGGTCTTATTGCAAGCTTTATCATAACTGAGAGACCAATATCCTCAGCTGAGTATAATGAGACACACACTCATGAACAGACTTACCTTCTGAGATGTAGACTCAGAATTAGAGATGTGATATACTATTCCTTGAACAAAATTATCTACAGATATATGCAAAAAAGTTACAGCTGGAGTTTTCTTCTCTACACATTCTAATCTGACTGAAGTTAAATAAATGAAGAAAATGAAGCAAAATGAAGCAAAGTGGGGATGGAGAGGAAGGAAGGAAGGAAGGAAGGAAGGAAGGAAGGAAGGAAGGAAGGAAGGAAGGAAGGAAGGAAAGACTAATGCAGAGCTTGCCTCAGTATGATGCACAGAGCACATAGGAATGGGAAGCATTATGAANGAAGGAAGGGGCAATGAACACTGTAAAATGATCAAAACATTATGGTTTACATTGTTTTGCAGGGGATCTGCATTACATACTGATTTTGCCACATGGCCAAAAATTTGATGGGCTCTTGCTTGTGACATCAGTTCTAGTGAGAAGTGGAATACTCTGCAGCAAATTCAATCCTAAAAGCTGCAATATTGTCTTTTCTAAGCCTGATGTTATGAACAAAGTATAAAAACTTAGTAAAAATAGCTTTTTGATAGAAAGGGATAATTGCATGATTTTCAAGACAGTGAATGTGTTGAGAAAGTGTCCGTCTTCCTGAATAAGCTTTAATTATTACATACAACTCCAGGAAGTGGGTGTTTTGGGTTTGGTTTTTTTATTTTTTTGCTTGTTTGGTTGGGTTTTTTTAAACAATCTCAACAGTAATGTTGAAAACATCACAAACAGTAGAGTAAATTCATATATGGCAGAAGAAACATTAGTTTTAGCATAACAAGTGAAAGATAAATGCTAAAAAACCACAAAATGTTTAGCCAAGGTAATCATTTTGAGCTACATCAAAAAAATAGTAATTTTGCCCACAAAAGTATGCAGTAAACTAAAGAATTTGTTCCTGAAATTATCCTGTCCTTGGTAGAACATGATAAATACTTAAATTAGTTTCCTATTGTAATCATAATGGAATAACAGGTTTTTGGAATGGTGTAAATGAAGACCATATCATATAATTTCTTAGATTGTATGCATTCATTCTGACAAAGGACCAGTTATAGGTAAAAATATTCTGCATTATTTCTAAAGGCTCAGCTGTACATCTAAAGACCCTTACATACAAATATTGCTACCTTTAAGAGCAGACTTGTGGTGTTTCTACCCAAGACTTTTCTAGTGGTCTCTGAGGCTTCTGCATCAGTTACATCCTCAGAAGATAGAAATTAATGTCAGCACCTCAGCCACCACAGTTTATAACCCAGCATATAAACTCAAACTTACCTTCAGTAACTGCTTCAGCTATAGCTTCAGGCTGCACTCTGGCCCTGCTGCAGTGTAGACATATTTTATTGATTCTGCTTTGGGAGCAGGAACTTAGGAGTGGTTAAAGCTTCACTCATGTTGGTAAGAGTCAGCAAAACTCCCATCAGCACATCAATCTTTCAAATCTGTTGATCGGTGTAGACTAAAATAACAGTTCTCTGAAGCAACCATTTCCTAGCTTGGCCACAGATGCTTCAGCAGTTTTATGAAGCCTTATTTTACTGCACAAAACCCTGTGGATATGTTCTTCCAGAGCTAAGGAGGTGAGGAAGTACATCCGCTTTAGAAGGTCTCAGCAGCATTAGAGCAGTGACTTGTCATGAAGGAAACTGCAGCTGTCACCCTGAGAACAATCTCTTTGCCCTTGTGATACTGGGACACAGAAATCATGTTGCTACATGAAGAGAAACAATGTAAATGGCCTATAAATAGATATTGATAAGCAATAAAGAGAATTTTGGTAACACAAAACATACAAGACAACTAGAATATGTAAAGCTAAGAACAGGATGATGGGGACATGTATCAAAAATACAGACTTCTTTTGGAAATGCATTAAATTTCTGGTATGCTCGTAGTATAAATTGGTCAGGGATGTTCCAAACACTTTGCTAGAAACCTCAGTCTTGATTTGTAGTCCAGGAAACTTGAAGCTAAATCCAGACATTAATGGGCTACTCCATCACCAGAAAGGGAGCAGTGCATGTCCATATTTGACAGACTGATAAAAATACATTGATTTACAGTAGATGAATACAAAAAAAACCTGCTATAAAGAATTTTTGATGTGCTCACATGAAGAGTAAATAACCATAGAAATAACCCGAGATTCCAGTTCACTGAGAAGTCCTATGACAGGCATTTTGCTCTTCTTTCCAATAATATCCAGATTTCAGGAAAATATTGATACCCAGCCACTGAAGGAATTTTAAAATACCATGCATAACACCAATTTCTATGAAAAGCTGAAGCAGTCTGAGGCTAAATGAAACACAATGCTCTTGAAGAAGTATCTCTATTTTACTTCATAAAGTACGTTCCTGATTCTGATAAACATCTTTATGCTATTGTAATATGTAATAAATAACAGTAATGAAAATGAGATATTATCTTATATAACAATAAAAAACTAATTGGGTTTGCTGACAGGATTATAACTGATCCTACGTACTAATTTTCACCAATACAGAGCTGGTGTTTACTGTACAATTAATTTTTTTAATCAGTTTTATTCTTTTTTTTCTTTTCCTGGGCATGTTAGGCCAGAAACACAAACCACTATAAAACATTTATAACAAATATCACTTTGGCATTTCATTGCACAGTTGTGGCCATTGAATCTTGTAGAGGTTTGACTCCAGCCATCACCTCAGCTCCACAAAGCCATTCGCTCACTTCCTTCCTGGTGGGATGGGAGAGACAGTCGGAGGGATGAAAGTAAGAAAACTTGAGATAAAGACATTTTGATAGGTAAAGCAAAAGCCATGTGTGCAAGAAAAGCAAACGAGGCATTAATTAATTTGCCATGGGCAGGCAGGTGTTCAGCAGGGCCCCATCATGCGTAATGGTTACTTGGGAAGATAAACGCCATCACTCTGAATACCCCCCCCGCAGCCTTCTTCTTCCTCCAGCTCTATATGCTGAGCATGATTCCATATGGTCTGGAATATCCCTTGGGTTAGCTGGGGTCAGCTGTCCTGGCTATGTTCCCTCCCAACTCCTTGTGCACCCCCAGTCCACTTGATGGTGGGATGGTGTGAGAAACAGAAAAGGCCTTGACTCTGTGCAAGTGCTGCTCAGCAACAATGAAAACATCCCTGTGTTACCAACACTGTTTCCAGCACAAATCCAAAGCGTAGTCCCATACTAGCTACTGTAAAGAAAGTTTACTCTGCTCCACTCAAAACCAGCACAAGGCTGTAGCACACTTGGTAGAACTATGCCAGGAGAAGAGCAAATACAAACTCTTGGAAAAGTAACAGTTAGCTGTTGACCCTCTCGCTAAGTTCAGCTAATTTGCTGATAACTTGTTCTTAAACTCTGTACCTGCTGAATATAAACCATTGCCTTATTACAGCTGTGAGATAGACAAATTACTGCAGAAAACAAACCAAGTCCGATAAGGGAACTCAGGTGAACCCATGGCCAGCTGATTACCTGTGATGGGACCTTGTCCAGTTCGTAGCAGTTTTGGCACGTGGATGAAGTACTGAAGCATGAGAAATGGTTATTCTACAAGCTGGGTGGCTATATTTTTGCTCTAGATACATTATTTAGTGAAAGTCATCTTCTCTGCATTGAGTAAATTATAGAAAATAACTCGCTTTATATACAAATGTACCTAATCAAATACTGTTCATTAAGTAATGTATTTGAAGAGTAGTAACAAACATTAACTGAACAATTTGCTAAGGATCATTTTTGCAGCTATTTAGGCAGTTTTGGCTCTGGTCGTGCAAAAACTGCTTTCTAATGATGGCACCTATATTTATGTGGATTCCAACTGAAATAAATGAGGCCGAGATTATATTTATACTACTGTAGTAAAATAAGATTGCATCTCCTCTCTAGCACCAATGTAATTACATATGAGAGGGTCAGTTTTAGTACTACCAAATACACTTAGGCTCAGTGACAAGAAAATCACATGCAAACTACCGTAGTCCTGAACTATGCTACTTCATTCACCATGGCCAGGAAGGATTTAGACAAGGAAGAACTGCAATATTGTATACATGTTCTATATAGTGTATGTGTTAATGACAGTGAATACCATGTGTGGGTCTACTGAAAACAGAATTTACTTTGGGATGTATATTTATTATATTTTTGAGTCACCATTAGGATATAGGACTTTAAGCTGTCACTAGAAATACATGCTGCTGGAGACAAGAAGTGATCTCAAAGCAGTATCTTTAGGCCTTTGAGTGAGATGCAGGCATCCTAATCCTGTGGGGTTTAGAGCATTCCTAACTGTGTCAGTTATCAAGGCCTCCAAGGAGAAGGGAACCATGGAAGAATGCTTATAACCATGTGGATGAGTCTGTGACACGATGGCAAATGAAGCAGTGGAACAAAACATGAGTAATCAGTGCTTCTTGAATGGTCTTTACTCTGGCTTTTGTGCCTGGAGGTCCCTCCTGGACAACACTAAATAAATAAATAAAATGCAAAGTTAAGCAAAAGCTTAAACTATAAGGCTGGGAAAAAGGAAGTGTTTATTCACCTGTTTTTTCTTTTGTTGTCCTCATTTTCAAAGACTTGATATTTTGTGGGGGATATATTTGACCATTGGACAGAGGTGTGGCATGCAGTTAATATGACAGCAACTTGAGTGATACCTAAAATAATATATTGGGGTTGATAAACTTGGAAGAGATTCAGTGTGTTAACAGAAAGATCAATAAAATAGAGTATTAATCCAGTGACTTCAACATACTCTACAAAGAAGGCCGATATTAATATTTCAGTTTTACAAACTGAAAAATGAAACAAAAACATGAGTCAGTTTGACCATCTTGTGCTGCTATCTGACATTGTAACATCAGATAAAGATTCAAATTCAAGATTCACAACTCATGATTTTATCAATATTTTTCAAAGGAAAATATGGGAATACAAAATATTGTGAAAATCATATTTTGGAGAGCAAAGCTCAAATCCCATCTTTGCATGACCCTTTGCTTGAGAGAAATGAAAATGTCACTTTGCAAAGTGAGTGGCCATTTAAAAAAATTACAGGATGTTCTGGTTTGCCCAACTTCTCCTATTCAAGTTTCTCCATTCTCCACAGATAGCTGAAGTCTTCAGGAAAATCTTCTACTCACTGCAATTTCTGTGTCCATTGGAAGAGTTTACAGAAAGTTCATGTCAAAACGTTTGTGACACAGTTAGTTACAATATATTTCAGGCAGGAACTTCTGGTTCAGTATCTGGTTCAGATCAAGCAGACTTTGTATTTGAATCTGAATCTCTCATCTGCCAGGTGCATACAAACTTTAATAACTCTGCTTTTTAGAAAAGGTAGTATTCTTGCATGGTATAGAAACTATTAAAAAGATCAGAGAAGAGTGACTTCAACATGCTTGTTTTAAATAGGAAAGGCAATTGAGTTTTCCTGCTAAAATCAGAATATGTCAGATTCTACAGAGTTCAAAAATATTTCAGAAAAAAGGAAAAGTATCTGCATTCCACAGACCATATAAGAAAAATATCAAAATTCACTAGAAGTTTGTTTCTATTGAAAATACTATGAAAATCTCTACTGACATAAAGGAGGATTTTTTGACAATACTGATTACCTACACAACGCCTATAGATTTTCTAGATTTATCTACATTTGAAAGTAAAAATAGTGACACCTGTTGTCCTGAACTGTGGTAAAAGCCACTGAAGAAAACAAATTCTGTGAGTATTCTTCACAGAGATTCACTGCTTCATTGTTTTAAAATAAGTTACTTAATTCTCTTCAATTAAAATAAAGGCATTAAAATCACCACCAAGCTTAGATAATACTTGAGAAGGAAGAAAACAAGTCTATCTCAAACTTCTCAACTGACCTGCAGAAGCCTTTGCTGCTATTCCACAATGTCTTTGTTAGCATGACTCACTGGGAGTCATGACTGATCACTCAATTACTATTTCTTGTTCTTGCAGCTGCACTAGACAGTCCCAGATGTTCCATGAATAAAATAATTGTAGTGTCCCTGAGAGTGTCAATTTTTATTTGTCACTTCTCTTCATGAACCTGCTAGAGCTCATGCCAACTCTTTTAAAGATGGTCTGTCCACCTTTTTACCTGTGGTTTCTGTCCTGTAGGATACCCAAAACCAGAGGATATAGCCATTCAAAGATTTGTTCATTTCAGAGTCATGCCAATGAAAGGAGATATTGTTGAACAGATTTGCAGTCAAGAGACTACTTGCAATTTACATTTTAATAGTGGTCCAAGCCTAAAAATTGTTAAATACTTGATTCCATTAGTTAATCCCTCATCCTTTTCAGGATTTAGACCCCTGTACCTGATGAATGCAGGGTAGCCCAAATAAATGTACAAACCATCCTCAAGGGTCCTGAGTCTGAGCTGTAGATTTTGTTTCTGTTCTTCTCTGTTTTACTCAATACTCTCCCTTTTGTAACAGACAAACTGGAAATAAATTCAATGCCCCAGCTACAATACCTTGAAAAAGACTGGTATTGAGTCCTAAACCATGTTGTTCCAAATAAAACATACTCATCAGAACAGATTCATGTCCTGCTGTTAATTAACATAATTACTTTTACATTCATGAGAAATTTTTTGTCAGATTTCTATGTCTGACTTGCTGTAAGTTCTACAGAGAACTGTAATATCATATTATTTAGACATTCCTAATATGATGCCATAGATTTTATTTGGCATGTTATTTTCTCTTTCCAAAGAATTTAAAAGAATCAAAACAAGGTAAGACAGCAATAGCTAGGAAATACTGAATAATAAAAAGGTTTAAGTGGGACAGAACTCAGACATTTAGAATATATGAGATGTAAGTAGTCAGGATGAACATGAGAAGGAAATAAAATGGAAGAATGTCTGACACCATAACTGATATAGGAAGCTATTCTTTTAACAGAGTTTTAGAAGAAATTTTAGTGTGTACATAGGAGGAGCTGTCACTAATGGTGTAAAAATCTCCTAACTGTAAAAAAAAAAAAAAAGAGCCTGTATGATAAGCCTGTAAGATAAGCTTTACTGTTGTTGTATTTGAGGAGGGGTGGAAAGTGTTAGGAAAAGCTTTCCACTTACAGGACTGTTTATTCTCAACTTTGGTTCACTAATTTAAATGTCACAGTTGAAGGTTTTTATCTCTACCTGTGTGAAAAGTGCAGGCAGGCATTTTACTTAATCTTCAGCTTGTTTCTGTGCAATGATTAACCTGGGTAAAACTTTAAATAGTTATTGATCATTCCATTACCTAAGCACCTAGTAGAGCAGAGGTTAAGTTTATGGAAAAGTAACAAAGTTTTGCCTGGTTTTATCCTCTAGATTCTGTTCTCCAAGTACTTTGTCTCAGATTTACAAAATGTGTATGAACTTCAGTGCAAATTTTGTTCCTGAAGTCAAGAATATTACTTGCTTACTTAATATCAAATATATATTTAAGAGTTGTGATAGGTGAAGGTCCTATCTAATACAGCACCATCAAGCTTAAATGAAGTTAAACTTTATATTAATTTATAATTCCTACAGAGGAATTTAACTTTCACATGACAATAGACAATTTTTTTTTTTAATATTTCTTGTTAGATTGTCTCCTTTTAGCTTTGTTTTGATCAGATATGTGTTTTAGTGAGGCAGATGATGTTTGAAGAGCAAAAAGTATATGGGAAACATAAACCAAAAAATTACGTTAGAAAAACTTAAAGGCTTCTCTGCATCCTGAAACTGTGAGGGTCACAGTTATAGTGCGAGTGTTCACAGACATAGTGTGAGGATATTCCTATTGCTGTAATAGTATTTATTATTCCTAAGCATGCTACTGGGAACTCCTAGTTTCCTCTATGTTTAGTGAATAAGACCAGGTTTTATAAGCAGACATCTAAGAATGTCTGGAAAATACTAGTTTCTTTTCACTTGGTAGAAATCAAGAATGACTTGCTCATGTTTAATCACCTTTATCAAAGACCTATAAAGCTACACAGGATGAGTTCAATTCAGAACATCTCATCATCTTTCTACAGTGATCATTTTTTTAATTACAGGTAACAGTGAAAGGGATAAAGCAGTAGTAGAGTTGCTGACATGCTAACCTTGTTCAGGGAAAATTGAGAAATTACAATCTAGTTAAATAGGATTTGTTTTTCCACTCTTTTTTATAATCAATGTATTAAAAACACTTTCTAAGCTAATATTTTTAGTGTTGGTATACTGTATTCATGTTTTACATAGGAATAGATATAGCTGTAGCTAGGGTCCTCTATCCCTCTGAAATTCCCATCCGGTAAAACCTGCTTCACTGAGTAAAGATAAAACAGTATGTTAGTGGATTTTCATTCTAATTTTAGTAATGAACTTTTACACTACAGAAATGATATCTACAGTACACAAAGCAATGGTTCAGATGGGCAGGTTTCAATTTAATGCCTCTTCTTACAAAGTGAGCTTGGGAACTTCCTAAAATCCAAGCCTTTTATACTAATAACAGTGTACATTGCCACGAACAGCCTATATGTTATTTAGTGTAAGAATGGAGATCCAATTCATGTTCTATCCAAGAAATTTATCAAGGTTTAATAATACAAAAATTGCATATCATTGCATGTATCATTACTTCTACCTTCCTTCATTCTATCTCTCTGCATTCTTGTCAAGCCAGGACATCACTGCAAGTACAGAGATGGTAAGACTGATTTCTGTCTGTGATACATTCCTAAAAGGGTTACCAATTCTTGATTTAAAAATAATCAAAAAGTTTTTAACAAGGTTTCATTTAAATCAGTACTGAGAATTCAGGAATGTCCAAATCAGCATTCAGATATTCACTGTATTGAGAAGATGTGAGGGGGTGTAGTAGAGGGAGAGAAGAAACCCCCACAATAGTATTCTAGAACATGAAATGTGTATTCCAACCTGCAGAATATCTGCCATTATGTTTGATCTATACGGATCTTAAATTATAGCTCATTTGTTACTGAAGTCATTGTTATCAATGGATTTTCTATCAGTATTAGAATTTTGATTAATCCATTCCTCATTGCTTAATTGACTTGCAAGTTTTGAAAAATCCTGCAAAGAAATCCTACTGCACTTTCCTAAGTGCAATGTGAGCCATGCCAGCATGTAAATATAACAATGGTACTGTTAAAATTGCCAGTACTTATACTTTGAGATATGAAGACTTATGTGTTAAAATACTGAAAATATATTTCCCTTTTGATTTTAACTTGATATGAAGAGAAATACTAATTGTCTAAATACACTTTTCTTACTACGGATAAATTATGAAAAACAAACAAACAAAACTGTTACTTCTTGTTGCTGGGTTTGAGGGGTTGAGATGGCTTTGGGGTCTTTTTTCAGTTTAAGCCACATATAAATTGTATTATGATTATCCAAAATACACTAAATATGAGAAAAAAATATTTATAACTATTCAAATGGCTCCTCTATACTAAAAACCCAGGTTTGCTTTCTCCTGCCTGCTTGTTGCATATGCCAGTTATATCTTGTCTTTCAGACAGTAAACTACTTGGAGCAGGAATTCTGTTGTCCTCTCCTTTCAGGGGCCTAGCACAAGGCAAAACTTAACTTGATTTAGCCTCCACTTGCTCCTGCAATATATATTACTTATAGTAATGTTCAGCCATAAGAAATAGATGACTAAGGTAATTTTTATTTTACACATGGCTTTAGGAAAGGCATGAAATTATAAAATTTGTGACAACTCAGCACAGTATTTAGGTGGCATTTATTTCTCGTTTTAAGAAAGGCATTGATATGTAAATTGTTAGGGATTTTTGAAAGGATAAAGCAAAATATGCGTGCCAGACAGTCTGACTGCTGATCAAGTGAAGGTTATAATGCTGGCACCACCCCAGCAGCCCCAGCTCCAATATTTGCTCTTGTAAGCACCAGCTGAGCGCTAGATCTATAAAGTGATCTGAGCTTGGTCTTTCTTGCACTACACACTTCTTAGCTTCTAAAAGTCTTCTCCTTTCCTGATATAGGAAAATGATTTAGATTTTCCCCTTCCTTATGGACTTGGATATGAACAAGAGAGTTTTGCTTCTTCCATTGTGATGTTTTGAAATGATCTTTTTACTCAGTTCTCATCAATGTGGGAAACCTTTAACAATGAAGCATGTTTCATGCTTCAGTAAGACAACTCCTATGCCTGAAGTACTAAAATGTTTTGCAGAATGAAGATACTAGTTATGAAATTATATTTTTTTCCTTCATCTTTTTGGACTACAAAAGCTGAACTAGTATGGAACATGAATTCTTTCAGCTATCAAATCTCCAGAAGTTTTCTTGTATGAACCATTTCCACATACTTGTTTCACTTGAAGTATCACTAGACCTGAAAGCATCTTATGGCGTGTGTCATACATTTACAATAAATTTGCAGAAGACATCCCATTATCTGTGCATAGAGAGAGAGACCTGTTAAAGAGAGTAGTAATATTTTCAGCCCTGCAGATTCAGTCAAGAATTAACTTTATGTACATGAGTGATGCTACTAAATGATCAACTCGTGTTTATGATCAGATTTCTCTAGAGTATTAATTTGCCATAGCCCATCCTAATGGGAATTATAAAAATTACCATAGGCACTCAAGAAACTTGAAAGCATACAGAAATTACTTTCTAATTAAAACAGACAGAAAGATTTGCATTTCTGTATCTTTTCATACCCACAGAACTAGCAATTATTCTTCAAAGCCATTAGCAGAATATCCAAACCAAGGAAAAAACTTGGTACCGCCTTTGACATTGGTTGTCTTATTTTTGGAAAGTCAGCACAGGACTGCTCATTCAACTCAGAACAAAGTCTAGGACAGACATAATATGTGGCTTAGGGAAAATAGCAAAAGTATATGGCTCAAACATTTATTATTGAATATACATGCAAAGGTAATTATGCAAGAAGCCACACATAATCTTTGTCAATTTATTTGTCTACTAGATGCAAAGAAGTTCTATTCTATGATTCTATATTGAACACTTTTCTTTTCTCAAAGTAATGTCAAACTGCTTCCTGTTCATGGTAAGTCTCTGAAAGGCAAAGAAAAAGGAGAGATGGAAGCTCCCATTTACATATGTCAGCATTGAACTGCGAGCTGTGGATCATAGAGTCAGAATTATTTGGGTTGGAAAGGAACTTAAAGATCATCTTGTTGCAACCCTCCAGTCATGGGCAGGGACACCTTTCACTAAACCAGGTTGCTCAAACCCCATCCAGCCTGGCCTTGAACACTAGCAGAGATGCAGAGCTCGCAACTTCTCTGGGCAACCTGTTCCAGTGTCTCACCACCCTCACAGTGAAGAATTTAGTCCTCATAGCGAATCTAAACCTCTCCTCTTTCAGCTTGAAGCCATTACTCCTTGTCCTATCATTACATGCGATATGATGATTTTACCCTTGTAAAAAGTTCTTTTCCAGCTTTCTTGATGCCTCTTTAGATACTGGAAGACTATTATTTCTATCATCAATCTTTATGGATGCTTGCTGTAACTGAACAGAAGGAATAGGAAAGCTGGATATGTTCTCCCTCTGTCTCATTCCTTCCAACAACACCTACCAAATCACCTGACCAACGAATTGGACGAAGTGCACTCCTATCAGGATTGACGATGGCAGCAAATCAAGGGGAACTGCCAATATACTTGAGGTCATGGCTGCCATCCAGAAGGGCCTTCTGGAGGAATGGGCTCAGAGCAGCCTAATGAACTCAAGGACAAATGCAAATCCCTGTACTTTTTTTTCTAGGAAGAGACCCTTGAAACACTACAGACAAGAATGGGGGACAGCTTTGTAGAAGAGCCCCTGGAGATCCTGGCAGACATCAAGTTGAGCATCAGACAAGAGAATGCTCTGGCAACAAAGGCAGCCAACAGTACCCCAGACTTTTGTGACACAGCCTGTCAGTTAGGGAAGTGATTATCTCCATGTGCACAGCACTTGCTGGGCTGTCTTAAGTACTGAGTACGTTCCCCGTTTGGGCCTTCCAGTAAGAAAGAGACAAATAAACTTGACTGAGTTCAGCACATATTATTGGCAGGGCAACATTTGCCTTCTCAGGAGAGGCTGAGGGAAGCTGAGCTTCTTCCTCCTGCAGCAGGGATGACTTCAGGAGAAGGCAGCAGCCCTCAGCACCTACAGGGAGGGCGTCAAGAAAGTGGAGGACAAGGGGCAGGACAAGAGACAACAGGCATTTTCTGAAATAACAAACATATGGCCAGATATAAGAAAAAACTGTTTCATGATGAAGACATGTCCAAGGAGGATATACAGCTTCCATTGTTACTGATTTTCAAGGCCAGATTGACTAAGCCCTGAGTAATCTGTCTGGCCTTGCAGGTCATTCTGCTCTGAGCAGGAGGCTGAACAAGAGATCTCCTGAGGTGCCTTTGACCTTACCTGTCCTGTGAATAGCCTGATCCAGGCGGGCTTACAAGACTGAGAATGTTTTTCAGCACGGAAAGACTTCGTGGTCTTTGGGGAAATTGGAGTGTATGGTTTTTTGTTGTTTATGGGTTTGGTTTTTGAGGTTTTTTGCACAAATCAAACATTTATGTCTCTTTTCTATGGAAAACAGAAGTTTGCTGAGACAGAGAAGAATACTGTGTCCCAGAGTTTCGGCCCTAGCATGGGTATGACAGGTCCCTGAATCCAACAGCTGGAATGTGCTCCCAAGTCCAAAGGTTCACACACTGATATAAGAAATAGAAAGGTATGGAAAACATGTTTGTAAACTTGGCTGATGATCTTGGTGCAGTGCTGCACAGTAGCTGCAATTTGAACAACTTGCATGACTTGTAAGCTGCACGTACTGGATTTAGGGAGTCCTGTTGCTGTATCAAATTGCACACCTATCCACAACACAAACCTTATTTTTTTAATTCTGAGCCATAACTGAACTTCCAGTGTATTTACTGAACGTGTATTACTTTATTCTTAGTTGTAATATCATGGAATTTTGAACAATTCCTTATCAGTCATATGATTTTGGCTTTGAAGAAGAAATTTTTTCCCTCTCTATCTTTCTCCCTGTGGAGCAGAAAGTGGCAACAGGTATAAATCAAGCAAGTGACTGCTTTGTCAACAAAATGCATTACAGTATAAACATTTTTCTTATTATAACATTTAGTTTAGATTTTTTTATAGGTAAAGCTAATCCAGTAACCTATACTAGGCTATTTGTGTGCAACATGGGCACACAAGCTTAAAGTAAATGTGTTTATTAGTTTGATTACATGGGGATATATCACTTCTGCACAGGGAATCAATGAGCTCACAGAATTGGAAGGATATATTTACAATAAAGAAAGATGTCAAGTTGTTTATTAATGATATTGTATCTACTTGAAACATACAAAGCCAATTTCTGGAAAGCTGGAAGACTGCTTGGGTTTTTTTTATTTGGTTGGGTTTTGCGAGTGCAGCAGCACTGAATCACAAAGAGAAACTGACTTGCATACATAGAGAAGGTAATCAGATGGGTGTATCCTCAAATGCCATCAGCATTGGGTTGTGCATCATAAATGGGGTGATTAAATGATGCCTGTAAGTAAATGAAGCAATATGTAATAGGTTAGCAGAGACATTGTAATGACTGACCTAACAACACTGGTATAGACGTGAAGGTAACTCAGAATGCATTTAGAGGTGGCATGCCACCTGATGTTATTATTAACAGTCATTTGCAAGCTTTATTAGACTTTTTTTCCAGAAGCTACTTTTGAGCTTAAGCAAAAATTTGAGTCTGATGCAGAAGTTTTTGGGCAGATGTATCATCTGTATTACACAAGTGGTCATATTATTTAGTTAGAATGGTTCCTTCTGGCCTGAAAATCCTCAACTTGACAAATGCATTGTAATTAACATAATGACTTGCTTGAGGTACATATAGTAGTACAAAGCCAGGCTACGTGTAAGCATGCAGATAGGTGATGACCATAATGGTGTGTTACCTTCACAAATTGCTGGGTCTGGACATCACTCTGTTGTGGCATAATAACACATGGCAGTTTTTGAGCTGTGAGGCAGGTGTTTCTAATCCATTCAGGTTCTTATCATTTGAACCTAAATGTGTGGTGGTCATCCACAACTTCTAATGCAACTGGGAGATGCAGATACTTAACAGACATGAAAATCACGCTTATAAAAATTGTTAGGTATCTATTTCCAGAGATAAAGTTGAATGACAATCTCATAATTAAATTAAGAAGACTATCCAGTGTGGGGCTGGTTTACGGTACATGTAAAACTTAATGGAACTTTAAGCAATGGACCTATTTTATTTAGTTCTGCTAGTATCTTATAGAAAGACTTTGTGATTTTGAAGGCATTTATGGCTAAGCAAACAGAGCATACACAGCATGCAGACTTAACTACTAGATTATTCTAATGGCCTCATGCACTGGGTTAAAAAGACAAGCATATATTTCTTTGAAGTTTGTTCACAGGTAAGTTGATCAGATAAACATTTTCTTATTCTCAGATAGAAATACTCTGTATGGCCTTAATTACTGAAGTAAACCTTACTGAGAGCTAATCAGATGAGAGTGGTCTAGGCCAATGAAATATTGCTTCCCTAGGCCTTTCAGAAAACATCTGATATCTTGTGAAATATTTAAACAGATTAATTAAACAAAGCACATGTTTAACTCTGTTAAAATAGACGCATCCTTTCCTTAAGGAATTGTTTGCAGTGGATGTTAGAATCATCATTGTAATTTTATTTTAATATTTGAAATAGGCTTTTTGATAAATGATTTCACGTTTTTTACAGTTTGAACAGTGTTAAAAGTGTTGTTTGCCTCAGAACTTATCTGAAGTAAACATGGCTCAAGAAGCAATGAACACATTTATTTATGCTAGTTTACACTGTTTTCACTGTACTGAAACTTATATAATCCTAATGCTTTTTACTGCTTGACTGTAATTTTTATTATTTGTTGCATTTATTAATGCACTTTCTTATTCATATCACCCTGTTCTTCAATTTGACCTGTGGATTGAAGTTTTCCCAGTTGTAGAACAGGAAAACTTGTCTTATGTTTTGTACTTGTCTGATGCTTTTCAGGCAGTTGACGTGGGCGGGCAGGCAGAGGGTAAGAAGGAAAAGGTTCTGATTGAGCAGAACATTTAAGTAGTTGCTTGAAGTTAATTCCCATTTTAAGTGGCCTATCCAGAAGTTATTAGCTTAAGTATATAACTCAAGATAAGCTTTTACATGTGTGATGAACTGAATCAGTGTTTTGAGTACTTGGAGCTGAATTTGTCAATACACCATATAGACATAACAATGTATTTTTGCAAAATACGCTTATTAAATGAGATTAGCTGAATTGTAAGTAAATGGTATTCTATATTGCCATGTCAAATATGAAAAGATAGAGCCATAAATAAGTCTCAGAGCAATATAGTGTTCCTGAAAGAGACTGAATTTTACAATGTGCTTCTTGAGTTCTCCATTTTGGAAAGCAACTCAGTTTCCCATTAAAAAGTAATTAATTTTCCCTGTAGGGAAAGTACCTGGTAGGTACCCAGGTAGGTAGGACAAGTATCATCCCTAAAGGAAATAATTTTAAGCATAATATTACAGTCTGATCTATAACTATGAAGTCCCTTTGGCATTAACATTTTGGGAACTGAAGAAGAGTTTTGAAAGGCCATGATTGAGTAACAGTGATTAAAGTCTTATTTGTTTTTTAATTAGCAGCCATAATACAAAACAAGGGGTAGTTCTATTCTTTAGACTGGATTCTCACACTGTTACAGATTCATGGGGTGTTGCTCTAATGAAGTCAGAGGATTTGTTCTTCATTTACACAACGAGGGAAGAATTAAGTCCTGTGGTGTAACACATACCATTGGTACCTTAAATTTAATATTTTCTTTTTACTTTTGAATGCTTAAATGTGTTACCACTTCATTCTCTTTCCTCTTTGGCGCATAATTCCTGTAAGCATAACAGAAATGTTCTTCCTTCGGGATTCCATCAGAAAGACTATCATAGCAGGAGACCGAGGAGTTTTGCAAGCATAGAGAATATGAATGAGTTGATAAATATTTTATACTTTAAAGTAAGATTAAATGGGTACCCCATTGTTTCACAGGTTGCTAATATCATGCTACAGTCTTGATCAGAAAGGCATGAGAAGCACTTATTGATTTTTCCTGCAGGACTGTAATTACTGCTAGTCTGCTTTTTGTATCCTACAAGATGTTGTGGTAATGATTTCATTGCATACAGCCCATTCATTTCTAATGACTTCTTCATTTGAGATTTGAACATTTTCCACTAAATTCTTTCTTTTTTTACACACTTATAGAATAATATGCAACATAAAGAAAATAGAATATATATTTCAACCCATTATTTTTCTATTTTCATAACCTTGCTAAGTGGAAGCAATCACATAATATTTTCTTACAAAAAAAATGGGTCAGCACTCACCTCTGCAAATCTGATACAATCTTATATTTATTTTAGACTGGATGGCTGAAAGTGATTTTACATGGGGTGCTAAACTTCTGCTACATAATAGTATGTGAAAATGTGCTCCGGACTGTGAACTTGTGTCTCCCTTAACAGATGCTCCACTGAATTCTGTCACATTTAGTATCTCAAGGACATATTGTCAGCTTTTCTCAGGGAAAATAATATCCTGCTCTGTGAGCTGTCCTCTTCATATCTGTAGAACTGCTATTGAATAAAGTGGTAGGTGAATATAGCAGTGAGAACCTTTTATGTCCAATGATCATAATTTATTTCTGCACTAAGAATTTTAAAAATAACATAAGGCATATTTTTTTACCCTAGGTGTTAGCGCATCTGCATTCCAAACCAAATAGTAACCATAGAAAAGTGCTGATTGATAAGATGCTTTCACTGCATCTGGGCAAATCCCTGCACAGGGTCCCTCATAACATATCTAAAACAAGAAAAGAAAAATTGCAATTACATAATGCAACTAATTCCTCATATCAGAAACAATACCATGAATAGATTTATCTGAACTTGGCTGCTTGGCCTGAAGACTGAAGTTAAGATGATGAAGAGTAATGTTCACCTTGACTAGCAAAATCTAAGACTACACTTTGCCCTTTTTGTGCCGAGACTCGACTTTTCACTTCTGTTTCAATTTGTGTATACCAAGTGAATTGGATTAAGTCAGATGAAAAATTCTCAATTTTTTTATCACAGTCAGAAGTATGCAGGGCATAATTTTTCACAAGATTTTTATAGCATAAATAGCTACTCTAAAGGTTACTTCAGAGCATTTTGGTCAGCCTTCTGGTCCAGTTAATGCTAGGAGAAATCTATCTTCCCAAAAGGTCGTAGGTGACCTGCTAGCTAACTTAGGCATCTAAGCCAAAGGCATAAAGTTATACAAACATAAATATTCCCCCATGCTACTTCAGCCACTTGTATGATCCATAAATTCTGCTCTGAACATATGGAAAGAGAATAGAAATTTGATGTAGTGTTAGCTACTGTCATAAAATCTGCACTGTTTTATTCATCACACCCCTGTTCTCTTCTTTCTAGTTTTGTCTAGTCTATTCTACTCCATTCTATTAGAATTATGTTTATCTTATATAGTATACATATTAATATAATCAAAGCATAACTTATATACTTTTACATATAAATACTTAGAATCATATATTATATAGTTACTTATATTCTTATGTATTGCAATATATTCTGCATACACACACACCTCCCCCTAATATATATTTTGGGTTTGATGTTCCAGCCTTTGAGGACACATCTGTGGAATTAGATTTCAGTTTTCTAATTTCACCCCTCCTTCCACTGAGAAGTTATGTTACAGGAGAATGGAGAGGTAACAAAAGCACTGTGACTTCAAAGCATCTTTTTCTGCTTATTATCACCTCATATAACACAGAAAACTTTATTAACAGAAAATATATACTATATATTCCCTTAAAGGAGGTTAAGTCTTTGATGGATAAGAAAGAGAAACAGAAACGGGAAAAGAAATTGTATCTTATGTATGAAATGCACAACTCCTTTTAAGCTGCATTTATTAATATGAGATGAAAAAGTAGAAGGCAGCATACAATTGAGAAATGAATCAAGGAATTGCAAAGTGAAATGACTATATTGCAATAAACAAAGAACAGAAGCAGGAAGTGAATGAAGCATCAATGAAAATAATGCTGAGGTAAATAGATGCCCCATTACTGAGGACTCTTACAGATGTAATCTCTCAAGATGACATTCTCCAGAGAAATCTTGCCTCCAGTAATAACAGCCAGGCAGTTCTTAGCAGAACTGTTTGGATTAGAACCCCCTTCTTTGTCAAGGCCTTAGAGTTTTCCCAGTTTTTTTTGTGTGGTAAAGCAGTTGTGGAAAGGACATATGATAGACAGACTCTTTTTTATTTCCAGGACACAAGGTATTAAGGAGATCTTACATACACAAAGGGGAGACATATAAAAGTGTAAGGAAGACATTGCTGTCAAATGTTCAAGCAGTAGAAGTGTCCCTTATAAGAGCAGTAGGCCAGGCAAAGAAAATGGGAAAAGTTATGCCAAATTATTGGTTAGCAAAAGAGATGGCTGTTAAATATCTGAGGGAGAGCAAATGACCAAGAAAGCTACTTAGCACAGAGCACAAAGGCTTTGTCTGAAATTTCTGAAGAATGTGTTAGCCTGAGTGCTAACGGTGAACAACCTGTTTTACTGGAGCGGTCTTACATGTGCTTTGTAAACAAATATACTGCCCTGAAAAGTGAGTCTTGGCAACACAACAGGTGATACACCAACATATTAATTCTTGGCATGTTTGGTCCGTCAGACTGTAAATGCTGAGAAAACGGATCTAGAGTATTCTTAACTGTAGACCGCCAAGCTGCCCCTCAAAGAACAACTCTTACAAATACTCTTGAAAGAATCAAAACAACAAGAAAAAACTTGTTGTCGTTATAAACAAAGACTAGATTGCACGAACGTATCTTTCGAAATATTTCCATTTTGTTTCTTATATATGGCACAGACTGGAAAGCATGTCCTACTATTCAATTACTTCACTGTTTTTAAAGGCAGGAATTGAAGGGTTGCAAAAAGAAATAAATCATTTTTAAGGGAAGTAAACCTCAAAATCTGAGCAATACTATCTCTGACACAAATTTCATTTCTCCAGTTTCAATTCTTCCTCAGGAAAATTACCAGAGAATTTCTTAGTTGTTTAATTAAGAAATGTAATAGAGACAAATGACCCAGTATGCTTTGTTAACTTAAAAATTATTTTTTAAATATTTCTATTTTCAAAATTCTATGGTGCAAGAAGAGAAAAAACATCATCTCTGGGTTTTAGAAATTACATCCAGTGCATCCAGACTTTAATTTATATTTTATAGGTCAATCTCAAAGCTAAGGTATACTGACAACATTCTACTTCAAGGAAACGTGGATTTTTTGCAAATGATGTGACCTTCTTCAGCTCCAGACTCACAAACTGTGATCTAACAACAATAATGATCTCTGGAAAGCAGAAAGTTGTTGATACTGACTTCTTGAAAATTTCATATGCCTTGAGGCTTTGCCTTGAGGTTATGTCCTTGGGTGAGATACAATCACTAACAATCACTTCCTTTTCCACCAACCTTCCTGGTCAAAGCCATGTTTCAGTGTGGTATTTATCAATTCATGCATCTGATTGACAAGAAACATCTATATTTTCAATGATATTCAAAATTTATTCTGCTCTCAGATGTGAACTTTGGACTCTTGATATAAACTTCAATCCTACAAATACACATATGGTCTTCATGCGTGAGTGGTCTTATGGCACTGCACAGGGACTGCTTGGATGAATGAAACTAATCACATGCATAAGTGTTTTTAGAACTGAGCTAATGTGAGCTCTTGCTTCTAAGAGTAAGTACCTCTTGGTAAACCTTCCACATGCAAAAACAGAGATTTTAACGTTCCCTTATAGTGTCAAGATATTAACAAGGCAACTCAGAAAGGCGCTTACTCCAGTCACACACTGTATTTCAGCAGAACTTAGCTCTGCATTGCAGTGCCTAGTGCTTCTGGGACTGCTTGCAAAATATTTACCTGGCTTATTACAGACATAACGAGGGATACCCACAATGCTCTGAGCAGACTTGAACTCACATTGTGTATGTTCATGCAAACTAATACCTATGTAACTGCTGACAGTGCAATGCTACACCTGCTAATGAACCCTTCTGAGAGGCACAGCTAGACACTGGCGCTGTTTGAATGTGGCTCTTGAACCAGAGCCAGCTTGATTGGAGACCAAGCACAAACACACATTATAGATATGGCCCTAAAGGTACTGTGGCGCATCTCCAGGCATTTTGCCAATGCTCTATACCAGTGGCAAGTGCAACAGACCACCAGGACTTCCCTTATCCTTCCAGACCTGCTGTGCCTCCTCCCCACCCATCCCCAGTTCACTGATACTCTAGGTAGGAATGCAGAGGCAAAGATTCAAAAGATATATCTACAAAGGGAATTCCCCTTAACCAAGAACTTCCTTTCACTGAACGCCTCTCTATGACAGGTATTCTACAATGAAGGTTAAGCTGAAGTTTGACACATACTTCAGAGACTTGCTGAACTCAAGGTTTTTGTGGAGAAAGGAGAACTAAGATGTTCATACTATTCTTCTGCTTAATTAGAAAGGAAATTGTTGTCATGCATCAAGAAGTCAGTATATTAAAAATATTGCATACTGTTCCTGCTCCCATTCAATCAAAACTAACTAAAACTCAGCTAGCACTAACCACCTAAGTACTAAAAATTAATATCTGAGCTCCTCACAGAAGTTCCCTTTTGCAACAACAGGATACAAATAAGCTCCTGCACAGTGGAATGAATTTAATCTTAAAATATGCAACTGTGATATATGTACTGATTCTCCATTGAGAAGTCTCCACTCTGAAGTGTCAATATGATTAGACAGGCTAATATTGAGTTACATAGCTAGCTGTTAAAAACTGAATTATGGCAGATGTGCTGGTGTTGGCTCCTATGTAAACAGTGTGAAAAGGAGGCAAAGGCTTCCAGCCTTGAACCTTCTGGAACAGACCTTCTCAGCTGAGCTCTCTGAGTGGTGTCAGCCCTGTGACAGCATAGTAAAAGTCGAGATCACAGTAAAGTTGCAAAAAGCCTGACACTGGAAACCTGCACAGTGGTACGTGTTTTAGTCTCTGCAAAGGAATGTAGGATCATGAATTTTTCCTTGGGGTGCTGTTGACTCAGAAAAGTCTTGCATCAAAGTATGGAAGATGGGAAGAGGGTTTGGGCTTGAATTGGGATTCAGCCTTCTCCATGTAGCTTTTTGTGGAGCAGCTAAAGCTGTCTGTATTCCCATAAATCACCTCAGATATGTTCTCTACCTAAACACGAAACATTTAGCAGCTGCTGCCACTATTGATGACCTCTTTAAAGTAATGCTAAGCAACAATATTGACATTATAATGTTCTATACATTTTCCTATTCTAGGACACTTTTTTGCCACATAGGATAAGACCAGGGATTAATATTATTTCCTTTACTATAAGAAAATGTGAAAATTATTATTTCATAATAAAATTTAACTGTTTTCTAATAAACAAACTTTTTTTCTTTGTTTGTTTTAATGATAACTTCCCATCTGCCAGTTATCAATCTCTGTGCTTTCCTTTTTTTTATTAATTTCATGGTTTATTTCACTTAATAAATTTTTATCTTCTATTAACCACTACAGGCTGAGTCCTTGACAAAGCAAGGCATTTCAACAACAATCTTGACCCGCTTGTGAAACAAGGTTTCTCTCAGTATGACGCAAATCTTGGCCTCTTCATCAGCACTTGTAAAACAGTTGACTCATACACCTGACTCTTCCCATACCTGTTCCTCATAAGATCACAAGTTTCATTCTCCCAAATAAAGGTCAAGGCAAAACAAAACAAAACACAAGTCCTAACACTCCAGTAAAAAGACAGACTGCAAAGAGCAGTGTGCAGCCTGAAACTTCTCTGGTTTCTCTGCATTGCTGATGTCTTCCATTTTTATTCCGTTTACTTCACAGAATTAAAGAACATTCTGAGTTCTGAAGGACCCACAAGTACCATCAAGTCCAACTCTTAAGTGAATGGCCCATACAGGGATCAAACCTACAATCTTGGCAACCCTGTTCGTACCAGCTGAGCTAATCTTGAAGATATTGTTCAGACTGGTTGCTTTGTGGAAGTATTGCTAACACTTAAAATGATTTCAAGAATTCTGCCATAGAGAACCTAAGTTTTTTTGTGAAAGTATTTCTGCTATCAATTCTTCACCTTCTCACAAGTATGTAACATGCTCTGGGGTGCATTCAGGTTGCCTACATGGGGCCAAGCCTGTGGCCATTTGGTAGCGTTTCTCATAAAGAGAAAGATAATGTCAAAAAGTGATATCACTTTCCACGGGCACCTGGGAAATCCATCTACATTCAAGGCAATTCCTTCTTTTTTTCCCATTTTTTTTTCACTGTTCAGGCTAGCAGAATTCCCTCATGTAACCTCAGATTGATTTCAGTATTTTATTTTCAGGGTGGAGCACTACTATGATTATTTTCAGTAAACTGCTGTAGAGTAAGATTGTGAAAGAGAAGGTGAGAGTACTCAGCTGTGTAATTCTGGCACAAAGAGCAGTTTCAAGGGATCAGAATCTTTGCTGTGATTTAGGGTGAGTCACTTTGGAAATTATCCCAATTTGCATAGAAATCTTCCTTTCCCCCTCTACCAGTATTCATTTTCTAATTGCTGGATACTGCCCATTGAAGTTCAGGGTCTTACCTATAAGTCACATGGAAGGCAGCTCAAGAAGCAGGGTCCTGCCTGTACCACTTTTCCTTGAGAACAAGAAACATTAATTCCTCCTTATTTACAGGATATTTGAGATGGTATAAGTTAATGAACTGACTTCCTAAACATCTGGGACTTTAAAGACTGAACTGATCCAGTACAGCCACAATATACTGTTACTGTACACAGTGGATAATGTGCTGTGAAATATGTCTTAATAGAGATCTATGAAAACTTTACAAGAAAAATTGTTGCCCAGGTATGTTTTCACTTTTTTTTCACTCAGTAAAAAACGAGTTCCCACTACTTACACGCTGGGGTGGCTACATATCACCCCAGTAAGTTACTCTAGATCATGGGGTACTGTCAACACAAATAAAAATCTGACATGTGAATTGGTTGCCTGCAGAAGAATGCAAGCAGAAGATTTTAAATGCTCAGATGAAATTAACGTCTCAAGAAAACAAACAAAAAGACCACCACCACCAACAAAACTAACCAACTAAACAAACAAAAAACCCCAGAGAAAAGCAAAGAAAGGGTTTATCGATGAACCGTTAAGAAAGTTCAGATTATTACTGGCTGGTATAGTGACCATCATTTTTGAGAAGCCAAACCACTGCCCTACAAAGAAAACTACTGGACACATATGCATATAATTGAGAATATTGGAAAAATTCAAGTGACCATTTGATCTAGCAGCTCTTAAAGGGAAAGAAAAAACAAAAAAATAAATTACATTGAACAGACTGTGCTGTCTCAATACACACGAGCTTCAATGCTATTATTTGTGGCACCAGTGCAGCAAGGTACCTAAACTGCTGTATAACTAATACTAGGAGACACGAATATCATGACTTGGACGTCCTCAGCACTGTGAATTACAAAACCTTTTTTTCAAGTATTCTATTAAGCAATATTTCATATTCTGAATATTCACTTGCCAGTTACAGTCACTTTCCATCTTGGCTCTTTTTGCAAACTAAGTAGTACTTCATCTTATAGGAAGTCTTGTCAAAAGGCATTTCTACTTATAAGTCACAGTAATTAAGATAAATAAATGTTGGCTTTCCCTAACAGAGAAAATGTTCCACTCCACACAGTCTCTTCCTATTTTCTCTTAGAATCACATCCTAATCAAGAGTGCCTATAGTTCAGCACTTCAACTGATTGCAGTCTCAGTATTTAAAACCAGATCTTCCACCTGCCAGCTTGTTTAGCTGAATGATTTGTTCACATTATTGCACTGCTTGTACTTAAATGTTTTGTGGGGAGTTTGCTGTTGATCAACACAAACTTCATGTTATCATCTATCACTGTCACCTCCTGAAACAATTTAAATAAATGAATGTAGCCATGGGTAGGATTGCATAGTGCATCCAGTCTGGTTATAGAACAATCAAACTCACTCTGAAAGAAAACCAGTAAAGATTTGATTAACTTTCAGTAGCAGATAGATGTCCACATGTATTTCAACTTGAAGTAGAGAAAAAATAGTTGGAAAAGACTAAACCCATGGTCCCCCACATCAACCACCTGCAGTTCAAGTTAAATATATAAACAAGTGTTTTCTAGCTCCTGATGTACAACATTTTCAAAATCATTAAATGGCCTAGGGTTTATATTATTTTTATTGTAAGTATTACATTTAAATTTTTTTCAAAAGCATTTTTATTTGTAAAAGCTATAGTAATTTTAAAGGATTGTTTTTATGTTGACAGTGCATTTTCTTCACTTGTACCGACAAGTAAAAAATTTTTTGCAAAAAATGTTAAAGTTTCACTTTGTAGTGAAGTACTTTCTCCATATGAAGGTATGTAAAATCACTTTCTCTTTCACAAAATCCTACAATCAAGACCTTGTCTGGGTTCTGCAGGCTGCAGCAACTTCTAACATTAGTGACTCTAATCTCCAGGATCCTTTTCTTTCTTCCTCATAGAGATATGAAACCTGGATTTGTCTTACAGAAAGTAATCTTGGTTCCTTTCCACATGATTCTCTTGGCTCCAGTGCTCTGAAGATGTATCGCTACAAAGAAGCACGATGAACTTTATTCAGGCAATCTGATAGGAAAGTAACTATGATAAAAAGAAAATGAAAATTTAAAGGGAAAAAAGAAAAAACAATGAACAGTTCAGACTGCTTACTTTACAGGTCTGCCTGTCTTTGGCCTCTTAAGCTGTTGCTGAAGAGAAGGTGCCATGATGTCTCTTAGACCTGACCACTGCAGATAGTCTATTTAATTAGCCATTGCAGTGTTTGTATACCTCCGGCTTTCATTTTGTTCCATGTCCCAGATTTCTTAGACAGATATTTCCCATTATTTCGTACAGTTAGGAGTAGCCATGGTCCTTTGCAGAAATTCAATAAGAGGTTATCATGGAAGTCCAGGCCACAAAGGCACTTGAGCAAAAATAGGGTTTTAAACCTTTAACTGCAACCTGCTCAAGTCAGCAGATTCTTTGTTCCCAACAGAAGACTTTGGAGTTTGCTTTTCTTTTCCACAGAGTTGCAAATTTTGCTACAGAAAAAAGTCTGAATTTATAAACTGTCCTAGTGACGCTCATAAAGAGGAAGAGAAAAAAAAGTTAGGTATTTATAGGGATTTTTCAAAAAGGGAGTTCAGATTGGAAAGGCAGTAGTTGCAATCTTCATCATCTCAAGAAGACTTGATGCTACAAAAAGAGAGAAAAAAAAAATGTTGCACACTTCCAGAAAAGAAAAAAATCAAAACTAAAAATGCACCACTTGTTTACAAATATTTGGAATATACTATGATCTTTCATCAATTTTCTCTCACTTGACACATTTCATAAACGTTGATTTTTTTGTCGACATTTCACTAGCAGAATTGGATTTCCTTCTTCCTTACCTGTGTCACGTGCACACATATATACAGATACACATACACACACATACATCTGTAGTGAAATGTAATAAACTACCATCGATTTCAGAAAAAACTAGATGAAGGGGGATAAAGCAAAAATAGTGATTACTGAGGTAGACTTTACCTGTGGTCATTAACAGGGCATTTAAAAAATAAGAACTTGATGAGTATCTCTGCAATAACTACGATCAGTTCCTATCCAGAAAAAAATTAGCAGGTCTTTATTCATGTGCTGCAATGCTTTACTGAAACAGTCTCGTGCCTGGTTTTTTAATATTTTCGTAGACCTGCATGGTAAAGCCTTGTGTCCTACTTCATATTCCATTGCCCACTGTGAGTGGTCACAGCTCTTTATGGCGTCTCACGTTGCTGACTGAAATCATACACGTTTGCACATCTAAAAGCCTTGGACAGGCAGATCAGTTCACAGGCCACTTATTTCATTTCATCAGTGTAATCAGGGTTATATAATAAAGCATAGTATAAATGTTAGACAAAGGTTGCCCAAATATACAGAGCTTTAATCCACTGAAATGTTAACATGACAGAAAGCATCAAAGGAAGGCATCCACTCTAGAGAAGGATAAGTGATATTCTGCACTGAGGTGATCAATACATAAAGAGCATTAAGTGTGGACCTGCAAGAAATCTAAATATTAAATGACCAAGGGGCTTGCAGAGATTCCCAGAAGCTGTCTTTCAGGTCCTCACTGACTGGATCATATGCTGTAAGTATCTGTTCTGCTGTTCACAGTGAAGGGCCCACAATTTTCAGGTGAATAATAATGTTTACAACCTCCTGCTAAGGGTTTGCACATTCTGTACCCAGTTTCATTTACTCTGACCTGGGAAATACTGTGAGCTGAGAGGAGAACAATTAAAGCATTAATTGCCAAATCAGTTTAAGTTATCACTTAAAGCTATTCCAGAGGTCAGGTCTACTGGTGTGCCCTGGCAGTGTTGGAGGCTTAGCAGCACCAGGCTGTCTCAACAGGAGGATAGCCAATGGATGAAGGAAAATGATCCTCTCACTTTACCTGGCACTTGTTAGGCTACATCTGGATCCTTGCATCCGATTTTAGACCCCAGGACAACAAAGATGCTGATAAAATGGAGTGAGTTCAGCATAGGGTGACTGTGATGGGTGGGCTGGAGCAATTGGCTGGTGCGGGGAGGTTGAAGGACCTGTGCTTGTCCAGCCTGGGGCAGGGCTGGCTTCAATGGGACTGACCAGTACCCACGGACACTGAGATGAAGCCAGAACCTGCACAGTGGAGGATGAGAGAAGGGCATGGACCAAACCAAGAGGAGTTCCAGACAGATATAAGGAGATATTTTCAACTGCAAAGATGACTAAGCATTGAAACAGGTTGTGCTGAAAGGCCAAGAAATCTCCACCTTTGGCAGAACTGGTAAAGTCCTGAGCAGCCTGATCTACTTTCAGTTTTGCCCCTCTGAAGCAAGAGCACTCTAAGGTCCCGTCCAAACTGAATTACTCTGTCATTTGGCAGTCCAAATCAAACAGAGAATACAGTGGGTTAAGTAAGAATGACAGTGCATACAGCAAATGAGAGATGGATGGACAGAAACAGGCAGTTTTAAAAAAAACTTTGTTGCTACGCACAGTGCTTTTATAGTCCTTTGCTTGTTGTCTTTTTTATTCATTCTAAATGAATGACCACAGCAAATACTTCAGTGCTAGTGTTGAGAACTAAAGGTCAGTTATTCTCTTCTTCAAGACAGAGGTTTGGGGACTTGGGATGAGGTGGTTCTTTGTAGTAGGAGGTTAAAATTATTCAGAAATATTAATTTGCCAGGATAACTTGCATTTAAAGCTATTAAAGAAATCCAGTGGAGCCACTGTGTAATACAAAATGAATTTGCTTGATTTTGTTTTAAATAGGTTAACAAAGACAAGATTAAAACCAGGAGAGTTGAGTAAAGATGGAAGACAAGCAGCCACCTGCTATTTTACCTTTCAAGCAAAATCTCTGGTGAGACTCTATAAAGTCCAAATTTTAAATTAACTTCTAGTTTACATTCTGTGTTACACTCTGTCTTTCTTCTGCATGACTGAAAGATGCAATTTTTTTCTATGGTTTTTTTTTCCCTGGTGTATTTCTCAATAGCTCATTCCTTCCTAGTTTTAGTAGGCTTCCTGGTTCATAATTCCCAAGTCATCTGCATTTATAGAAGACCACCATTTGAAGCATTATATCCTCTGGTCTTTAAGCTGCTAAACTCCTCCTCTCACACCCCCAACGGTAGAAAGGAGGATTTTTTTATTTTGTGTCCAAATTAATATTTAGTGACTATGAATAGGATGTGCAGGATGACATGAGGGCTTCAGTGACACCGAATGTATATCAACTTAGAAGTGACGGGAAAGTCCATCTTGTCTAGAAGAGGTGATAAAATTCATCAGTTTAGCACATAGGTGGGATCCACACAAATGTGGGGTAAACATAACAGGTTTGTACTGCACTTTTAGAACAAGTCATTTCACGTGTTGATTTTTTGCTCCTAGTTAGATGAAGCCATAATGGTTATTTGGTAGCAAACACAAAAACTCTTGTAATTCCAATCCAAATCCTCTGGCCAGATCATTAAGCAACAAACAGTACTAAAGTGGCAACAAAGGTGTATGAACATGTCAAAACATAGGTGCAATAAGCATTGCCACCTTAGATGCAAAGGCCAAATAACATAAAAATAGACCTGACAGCAGCACTGCATAAATTCCTGCATCGGATACAAATTTAAGCACATAACCATGAAACTCCAGTGTACAGTTTCATAATATGCTAACATTCTGCACCTTCAGCCTGATCAGAAACCTGTGGCAACACCTCCCAGCTGCTATTGTTATCTTATTTCAGCTATATTCAAGAAAGCACAGTCAGACATTGGCTCAGATAAAATAGCCATACCCTGTTTCAGTTTCAGTAGAGAAACAGAGTAGAGTTTGCTCAGGGGAAACTGTTCTCACCTGCTGAGACTGGAATAGAGGAACACTGGCAAACAGAACTGGAGGAGGGAAGCACTTGCACAATACTAAAAGCAGGGGAGGTGGGAACCTCACAGGATTATTTTGGCTTTAAAATTTTGTAGTTGTATAAATATGCAGTATATGATACAAGTTACAACTCAGTTCTGCCTAGGCCATCTCGTAGACAAACCAAGAATTTTTGTGAATACTGAAGTCAAAGAAAAGTAAGAGAGGTCACATATTTGTTAGGATTTTTTTCATACACCTAATGAAACAGTAGAAGTTACAAAGTATTTAAGTATGAAGGAAACCACACCTACAAGTCATTTTAAAGAGAGCAAAGAGTATTTTGGGGATATTACTGAAAAAGAAATATCAACTTATGTTTTCGTATATCAGGAATGCACAGAATATTCACTTGCAACAGCTAGTGTTGCTTCTCTGATTTGAGACCTGTGCAGTAGGAAGAGAAGTTTTAAATCTGGCATGTCTTGTTGTTAGTTTTTTTTTTCTTATTCCTTGCAGTGAGTTTTATTGCAAGCTGAGCTCTTCTGTCAGGATCTCTCAGTCCCATTTAGCAGGTTTCTACATGTTTCAGAACTTGAAAGACTCACCCAACATATCATCAGTGTTCCCATCACTGGTCATGTTGACACTGGCTTACTCCCAAATCAAACGTGAATGTCTTTTTTCCCTCTCACTTTTTTTAAGGTTTCTGTAGAAGAGATTAGTCAGTAAAGTAAAAAAAAAAAACCTCCAAAAAAACCCCCAACAAATAAAAAACCAACAAAAAATCAAAAACCTGCAAAAAACCCATAAACTTAAAACAAAACAAAACCACAACAAAAACCAAAACAAAACCAAAACCAATCCACAAAAAACCCCCCACTATACTTTAAAATAGTATGTAACATACATTATTCCCATCTTTACTATTTAAAGTGCACAAAGGAATAAACATCTGAAAGAAGCAAGTAGGAGATACATCAGAAATAGTACATTGTGAGTTTTTAGGATAACAGTTTAAACCAAATAAAGGCATGTAGTTCAGATCATTGGTATTGATTAAATGTGTTGAGGTTACTCACCAATGTCTTCTTACTGGCCTCAATTCAGCAAAGCACTACACACGACTAATTAGGAATACAAGCATGGAAACTTTAGAACAACCATATGGGTGCCTACAGCATCTTACTAAATAAGGGCTTGGAGCCTTAGCTAGCAACTTTATTCATGTAGTGTTTTACTCAGCTTGCTGGAGATGTCATCCCTTCAGTCTCATGATTTTTTTTTCTCTCTTGTGCTCTTGTATTTCACATGGCAGAGTTTCCGTTTCCGCCTACATGCTGGGGGAGAATTTGAAGAGAGAAGACAGTCAAGATGTATTTGGTTAATTTCTATGCTTATATTTGATACATATAGCAATGTGCTATTTCTTTGTTTATACAATTCGGTTATTTCTCACAGAGTTTGGTGCAGTGTTGTGAAAGCCTGCATTTTTTGTGAGTGCCTCAGTACCAGATTTGAGGGCTGGAAATGGGAGGAATAACGTTGTACCGCCATAGACTTCTGAGAAAAAAAGTACACTGTATTAAAATGGCATTGTATAGCTGCTTACTGTTTCTAAACAATTTCCAGATGAAATCTGAAAACAGGGAGATGGTTTTCCTAACTGCCAGCTCTGCAAACACAATGTGGGAGAGTCAAGCAAGACTTGTATAACTAATTAAAACCAAATTAATTTAATCAAAACCATTAGACACCCGTTACCCATGCAGCTGCATTATCTTTTCAGTTTATCTTTATCCTCTGCCCTCTTCTGCATTGGTTACACGCACCTCTTATTTCTGGTCTGAAAACAGAGCATTTTTTAAGAAAGGAAATGAATCTCTCTGTGCACCAGCACATTACCTGTCTTGCTCTAGATCAGGCACAACTGTATTGCAAATAAAAACATCAGTGGAAAAAGACAAATATAAACAATTACGTGGGTAACTTGCTATTTTTGGACATTATTCAAGACAACTAATTTGAATGTTCTCATCCACTCATTCAGTAGAGAAATATTTTCGTAGCACTTGTGGTCAATCTTAGTTTCTCTCCATACAAAAAAAAGAACCTTTTAGGATGACATAAATTTACAACTTGAACAGGTGAATAAAGATATTTTATTCAGCCAAGTAATCAACTTCTGAAATCAGACACCTTCGAAACTGGGTGAGGTTTTTTACAGAGCATTGGGAAACTTCATATTGCTTCAGAACTTTGAAGATTAGTTTTATTGCAATGAAAGCCAGAGGGTTTACAAGTGAACATTAAAAACAGACAACATTTAATATAAAGAATAAATTTTGTAGACGCTGTATATAATTTCTACTTTGGGATTATTATTTAATGACATGACGGAAAGAAAGACTTTGCTTTTATTTGTATGGTATTCTCTCTTAGAATGGATGCTCAAGGCAAAATCCTGGCTTGCAATGCAAGGTGTGCCAAGTAGGGAAAAGAACACAGGCGGCTTCTTCCTTTTTCTCATGCACCTGTACAGGTTTGGGGCAGGATGGTGCCACACGTACTGAGAGATTTGAGGAGTGAAGGGGTGGCCCACAGTACCTAAGTGAAATTAAAGATGTGGGTTACTGTACTGTTTGCAGGAAAGGACCTCTCCCCCTCTCCCTCCCTTCTTCCCTGTAAATGCCATTGGGAGTCTGCCCCAGGCTGTGTCTATGCCACACAATAGAGTGACATGATGGAAACCTCAGGCTGGCAGACCTCAGCTAAAAGCACACCAGGACATGCCCAGGTTTGTGGCCTTGGAGACTCTACAGGTGCAACAGTTTATGCTGTATCCAGAGCACTAAGTACTGCCAGAAAATCCTTTCCAAAGAAATGGCTAACACTATCAAAAAGAAATGTCCATGCTAGAACTGGAAACATGGGACTGGAGAACATGGAGCAAGGGTGCCTGGCTTTGCAGTGTACAAACTTGCAAATTGGAGAGAGAAGAGTCAACATCTGAGAACTGAGAAGGTCAGATTCTCCTTGAGGCTATGCCACTTCCAGACCCAAGTTTGCCTTCATGCAGCCAGCTCAGAAGTCTTTGCATGATATTCCCAGAAAGCTTCAGGAAACTTTGGACAGTATGGAGATATACTTGTCCGTGCAAACTCATATGCATGTGGCACTTGGGGATATGTTTTACTGGTGAATTGCAATGCTGGTTTAATGGTAGGGCTTGATGACTTTAGAGGTCTTTTCCAACCTTAATGCTTCTATGATTCTATAAAGAACACGTGGACCATTATTTTAAGTTCTTATCTCATGAAAATTAAACTTAAAATCTGGATTCTTTATGATAAAAAAATCATTATGATCAAAAACACCTTGTGTTTGTTCTGTGAAGAACAAACACGATTACTTGACAGAAAGAGCAGCCTGAACTTCTGCTGTATTTACTTAATTTTTTTCTGCAACATTTTTCTGCACAGTTTGAGAGACACAAGCATTAACCCTACTGTGATCACAATTACTCAAATGACTGTTGTGTCTGAGATGTAACACAATTCCTGCTCTCTGTCAGAAAACCTCCAATTCGGAAAACTCTCATATCAAGGTCTGAAAAATTGTAAAAAAAAAATTACTAAGTGAAAGCTGAGGCTTATCTGTGTAATGAAGATCTGCATAACAAAGCATTCAAAGTCATCAGGGATGTTCTAACAAGGTATGGAATTGGTAAAGAAGCATGAATAGCAGAACATCCTTACTCACCTCAATGCCGACAAGGAATGAGGGAAGATAGGGCCTGCATTTGCCAACAGATTTTTGTAGCTGAAAAGTCAGTGAAAAGCCTCAAGGGGCTATTGGATCAAGACTTCTATAAGACCAGTCATATCTCTCATTTGAAAAGGGATTCTGAAAAGAGGAAATAGTTTCCTAGATATGTTACCCACATTCATTTTAATTTTCATGTTTGTGAAAAATACGGGAAAGATACAAAAAGGATCACAGGGACTTTCAGCAGTTATGAAAGAAGCTGTTAATTATTACTGAAATATGACCCCAATTGTCATATTCAAGAAAAAATAAACTAAAAATCAGCACACATCACAAATGAAGAAAACTACTTGCTTTATCTGTCCTTAATTTCTCCATGACAAAATGTGATGTGTGCTCTTGTAAATAGATTTATTAAAAAAAAAAGAAGAGGAGAAAGAACATAAGAGTAGTCATAGTTCTTTCTTTTCATTGGTAGGAGGAGAAATCATTGATTTCACAGAAAGAAATCAGTTCATGTTAATATGACTATACAATTGTACGACTGGTATAAGCAAAAACACAATCTGGCCCTGTAAATCAAGCTAATATTATTTATTAACCCCATTTGCTTTGTCTCTTTCAGAGTTCATAACTCCCTCAGCACTCAAGGCACTCTATAAAAATGAGCTTGCCTGTAAGAAGTATACAGAAAATTTGCCTAAAATTGAGGTTTGAAGAAGAGCAAATGTCCAAATGAGAAGTTTGAATTTGTGAGGTCTTTGCCCGGATTTTATTTGACAATGTCTATGCTAGCAAGTAGTAGCAAAATACCGAAGATAGCAAACTGATCTAGTGTTATTCCCTAGGCGGCTCAGAGGGGAGATGCACTCTAGCCACAATTATTGTCACTGAAACCAATGATGGATCTCTAAACTAAATCACAGATGAAAATAGGGCCATGTTACTCCTTGTCAAAAAATATTGCTCCCTTTTTTAGTTTTCATTTTTGTTGTGGAAGCATTGCAAACATCACAATGGACCAAGCAAAGACGTGGAATGGAAGGTTATTGCTCTCAACAACCAATCTCAGCATAAGAGTGAGAATAACTGGTCAGTGACTCTTCTCTGATTTTTGATATGCCATCAGTCATGCACAATGTTTTATGCTTCCCATGTCCTTTAGTGTGTCCACATTGTAATAATACTGTAATGTTCTTTTTTAGAGAGAAAAAGAAGATAAATCTGGGGGAAAAAATCCCTTGTGCAGGAGCAGTGAGACCAACAAATGGAAATGCCATCAGGGCTTATGACTTAGTTCATGGATCTCCTCTCTAGACACATAGCCTTCTTATGGAAATAGGAAAAGTGGAACAGAGCAGAAAAATCCCTGCACCCATGGAACTGAACTTACTGATTTCAGCCATCAATTTAGCTTTAGGATCCACAAACCAAATAACATCACTCAAGATTAGACTCATGGAATGATATCCATATATGACCCACAGAAACAAATTTTATACTGTTTGTGATGGGTATGAAATGACACATTTTATGAATTTCTAGTCCTTTTACCCCACAGTTTCTATTTACTCTATTGCTGCCTTACTGTATCATGTGTATTACACAGTGATAGAGAAATAATTGGAAAAGAGTGTGTCTGTGTATGCTATGTTGGCTGACATTAAGAAGTGTTTTCCAGTCTAACTGAATTAGTGTAATTCTATTAACCTCTTTATGTTCTCGAAGTTTGAAAATGACAAGTCTGTAAGAACACCATGATCACTTTTATGCGTGTAAATTACAGTTGTTTCTTGGATATTTTTACCTGTTTTAAATATCACAAACTTTCAAAGTTATCTTCCTCTACTACTATGTCTTCCAGAAAACCATAAGTAGTTTTACTTTCATTTGTGGGTATGAAAATTAAACATGATAAATAAATTAGAGAGCTTTGCTGCATTATATTTTATAAGCCCATATTAATATTTTTTATTATGTGATGGAACTGTTCATTTAATCCAAATCCCCTTGAAGGCCCCAAGCCAAAGTTTAAAATGTGAATGAGAAGGTTTCCTGACTGTAGGTAAGGATCTTGTTCTCTATGCTCTTCGTGTTGCCAGTTCAGAAAGCTGACAGTAGTTCTCCTTTTAACATTTTAACATGTGTCTACTTTTATAATATCAGAGAACAAAAAGAAAACCCCAAAATAAATCAAGTTGCATACAATCAAGCCATAGGGAGGAACTTTCATTAAAGCTTAAGGGGCATAAATGGTTTTCGTCAATATTTTAAAAACAATCATTTCCCAAACACCAACATATGGAACATTTAACTTATAAAATCTGTCATTTTTCATCTTATTAAAAACTGTTACAGAGAATATCTTTCCTCAGAATACCTAACATCAGTTTTTGACTGATTGTGTTTAATATATGAGGGGTCTTTTTCACATCTAGGAGAAGAAAGCTTGGAGATAAATATGATCTTCAACAAACTATATAGAATATATAGCTATATAGAACATATTTATATTTTGGAAGATTTATATAATATATACATAGGCCTTTATGCATTTACCCTGATGTGTACACATACACATATATTGGCCTAGGTCTTTAAACCCAGAGTTCAACTGGATGCAGTTGGACACCTTCTCTCTGGAATTATGATGGCTAAGCAAGTCTCCTAGGACAGGACAAAAGACAGAAGCTATATGGAGCAGAGGGAATACTTATTTGGAAATCATGATGTGGAAATTGACTGGAAGCACGCTTAGGACTAATACAGCTCCTGGGAAGCTGCAGTGTTCTGGCTTTGTTTAAATGCAAAATTTTGCAAGGTAGTAAAGGTACAGAAAAAGATGTGCTCAGTAAGTACTGCCTCTTCACCCTGGGCTGATTTGTCAACAGCCCCCTGCTCACCTCTGATCTGATGGCGGGGCCATTATGCAAATGCTTCCTTTGCTCCTGCAAAGGGAACAGACCAGGCCTGCAAACACCTCATTCAGCATAACAGACGTGACAATTGCCTTGACCAACTCTTCTTAGCATGTGCTACTGATATATAAGGAACTGAGCATGCCTAGAGGAATTGTTTCTAGGACAGCCTCATGGTTTCTAGCTGCCTGTGCTTCTCATGCTTCCTGCACTGGTTATTGCAACCAAGCTGCATGTTTAATGTGAACCCATCCACCATAATAGCCACTTTTCAAAATTGTTTATACCTCTAGTTTATACAACATTCTGCATCAGAAAGTATAGTCAGAGAGGCATCATGTGGGAAAAAATGTTTCTTTTTCTGTTTTTTTCTTGCTCAAGCCTGGTTATAAAGGACTATAATACAGCTCCGAAACTGATGGTGAACTGATGGAGGTCAGTAACCTCTCTGAGAAACAGAGGACTGAAGGGGGTTGTCATCACAATCCCAGTGAGATTTCCAAAGGTCTGTTTGTGCTCTTACATTTATTTGAATCAATCTTCAGACACTTAATTAGATCAGAAAGAATCTGACAGCTTATGCATACTGAAAACACGAATCAGAAAACTTTAGAGCTTTCTGTTTATACCAGTTTTCATTTACTCCAGCTTCCACTTTGGAAATTCCTTTGCATTTATAGAAATAAATTTGTCGCAATTTGTCAGAGATCATACCTGAATGAAATAAACTGTATAGTGAGGACATTTCTGTTGGCGTATCTATGCTACCATTATTCAACTAAGATAGTGATGTTGCTTAGTGCAGTGATTTTTAATGTGCCTAATTTACTTAGCTATGCTGGCATAAATTTAGCATATAGACTAGGCTTTGCTTTCATTTCTTTCTTCTTTTGTTTTGCTTCATTTAGCTCAAATTTCCTCTTAATTTACCTAAACCAAACTAAAATAAGCCTTATATACACTGAGAAAAGAAAAGTATTTCTACTGGTTCAATTAACCTGTTTAAAAAACAAATGCTAAATTAAACAAGGATATATCTTTGTAAAGCACATAGCAGAACATCCAAAAAATAATTACAATAGGGATAGCTTTGTAAAATGTGCCATGAACACAGTATAGAAAAACCACCGAGCTTTGAAGAAATGTGGAGAACTCAATTTTATAGGAGGCTGTTTGTTCTCATTATAAGTTAAGCACATGAAAGAATTCTAAAAATTGTAGCAGTTCAGTGAGTCTGGTCTGGAGAGGTGCTGACATTAGACATTGGGACTGCAGGCCATATAGAGAGTGTGCTGTCACAGAAAGGATAGGGGAACAGGACGCGCTGGGGGAAGGGCTGATGCTTGACAAACTCATATTCCTCTTCTTGCATATCTATCAGCAGTAGCTTTTGAACTTGTTTTTGCTGAGTTTGCAAAGATATACCCTGTCAGCCCTTAACACTGTACCATTATCTGTTTTAAAGACTCATCTCCACTCCCACTGTTTCCTTCTACAAAGCCGGACTTGCTGCTGTAATTACTGTAACAACTCTCCGTGTCACAAGTGGTTTCTGTAAGTTTGCATAGCATTTAGCCAAAATGGGGCTTTGATACTTCTTGGGGTCATTAATATATTACAAGCAAAGAACATAACCAAATATTTATGTGGCTATTCCTTTCCATGTTAAATTCTATTTTATTTTATTTTTAATGAGATCTTTGAGCCTCAATTTATAGCTTTAGTAAGATCACTCCAACATCTTTCTGGGGGGTAGCAGCCTTTTGACCTCTTGCGGAAGGCAACCAGGGAGAAAGCAGTGTTTCACCCAGAGAACTCTGACTATGACTGTAGACCAGAGGAATATGTGAAGAACAGGTTAACTATAAGTATTGACAGAATTAGATAAAAATGCCATTTATGTATCCTAAGATTTTTTTCCATAGTACGCATTATTACACCACATCAAAACAAAGCTCTCCAGTATTGTAGGGCCATCAAATAATAAGCATCTTGTTCTTGGTTTTTGTTCTTCAAGAATGGTTGTTCAGACCTCTGTCACAGAGTGCTCCTTTCATATCTATCCAGTAAAATTATAAGGCTTTTCAAGAGTGTCAGAGATTTAGGAATTTTCTATAAATATTAGGGATTATATTTCAATAGTGAAATTGCCTATCTCTATAATTAACAAAACTTATTTAAACCAAATGTGTGTACTTTTGCCTTGCAAAATAAAGTACTTCTTTAGTTCTTTCTTTACTCTCCAAGTTAGCTGAGATATTTCCATGAGTTAATGACTTACTTTTGCTATTACAACAACTGAATTGCTTGCCCTTCAACCACCTTGAAGTACACAAACAGCTATTAGCTTGCATTAGTCATTAGCAACACACTGGTTTAGGCTTTTTGTGCTGCATTGAAATAGATATATTGGGACACTATTATGTGCTTTGAATTCTTCTGATTTATGTAATTCTATGGAAACTGGACATAACTTGTCATACCATGTATATTTGGTGATACTTGGCTTTCATGAATTAATGAAAAAACAAAAAAACCTGAATTTTGTCTTCAAATATACAAAAACTCTGCTCTATGCCCACAATATTAGGCATACATGCAGCATGCAAAATACCTGTACCATTATTTATGACCTTCAGAAATGCTGATACAACAGCATATATTCAGTGTTGAGTACAAACCCACCCCATTTCTACTGGACTCTTTTGACAGAAGAACTATAAACATAATGACTATGTACACACTTGATAAGGACACCATTATGCCATTTATACTAATACATGATTATATCAACATAAAAACTGCTTTTAACATATACAGAGCACGACACACCTACAAAAATCTTGCAAATAGGACTTCTGTCAATGCACAGCTGCCAACCCTGTAGGGTTTGCAGGATAATATGTGCTTTGCTGTTCCCTGTCCTTCCCTGTCCTTCCCTGTTCCATGTCATTGATTCAAGAGGTACTGAGGCACAGAGTGTGGCACAGGTCAGTACCTGAGTGTTAAACACCTATTTTCAAGTACAGGTGGGTCCCAGACTGGTTCTCAGACCTTAAAGCAAATGTAGGGAAGGGGCTTTCACTTCTCACAGTTTCCTTCCTTCTTCCTCTAGAGTTTTGAAGCACTTTTTTGATAGCTGTTGCTCATTTTGTCTCTGCTATGCTTTTGTTGCCAGAAACATGGAACTGTGTTATTAATACCATTCTTTTATTAGTTCCTTTTAGAGATGGAGTTCATATCTTGAATATTTGCAGAATATCAATGTACATGCTATTGATCTTCAGTACTACAAAAAAGATTAACAAATTAAAGAAAAAAACAAGCAAAATCTGAGTATGCTGTAGGCACTCACAAACCAGTTTCATATAGCTGTCCTGTTATCCTGGTCCAAGAGATGAGGAAATGGGCTTTTACCATGGGGTACATCTGAATGAAATACCTGCTAGTGCAATTTTTTTTGTTGGTCTTGAAAACCATTTTCCCTATTTACTTGGTTTATATACAATTTTCAGTTTGGGTTTTTTTTGTTTAGCTTAGTTAATTTAGGAATGTACAACTGTAAGAAATCACTCACTGAGTCCAATCATCTTCTCTGACTCTGAACCTCAGTTACATTATACATATTGTAAGCCTTTTTCTTTTACTTTTATAATTTTATATAATTAGTATGATGAAATATTGGTTTGGTTTTTGGTCTGATTTGTTTGTTTGTTTTTTCACTCCCTAGAGTTTATTTCACTTCTATTTCAAGAGTTCAGTAATCTTAAGGTTATTTTGGTGATGCTAAGCAACCGAGAATCTTCATTTCCTACTTAAGGGTAGACTCAAAGTCTGTTAATAATTCTCATAGCAAGATCCAATGTTAATATTTCACACTCAAATATGTATAACAAAAGAAAAGCACAGCTCACTGGTGCCATATATAATTCCTTTGTCAAATGTAAATAATTATTGCCTTCAAATTTCAAAGGCCATTGCAGTTGCTTCTTCAGTCTCAGTTCTAAATGGCCTGAGGGACAGTGTCTTCTTTGATGATGCTGCTGATTCCTAATTCAGTACCGACTATCACCTCCTTAATATTTTTGTAACCCTTGCACTCTCCTTCCTTTTTTTTTTTTTTTAATATTGTGGACCTTCCAGTGACTATTATTTCACTATGTACTAGTTCTATAGTACTTTCACTGACTAACATTCTCTTCAAGACTTGTATTGCCTTTCTCAGCTGTAAATATTTATTACTATAGCTGTAGTGTGTGTGCCAATGTGCTTCATTATAATTTACTTTATTTTGCTACATCTAGTAAATGTATAACAAATTCATAACATTCTTTTATTGGATAGCAAAATAATGAACAACTAAATTAAAACTAATGCATTTTGACATGTATCAGCACTTACAAAAACATTGTTAATAAACTTCAATTAGGTAAGTTAAAAAGGTATAGCAGCTCTTTCTAGTAGTGATTATATACCATCATATTTATTGTCATAGCCCTTGTGCTTCTCCACATTCATGTTTAATATGGTAGGGACAAGAATGCATGTGACTCTTGCATCTCAGGGGAAACAAGGCGTTATATAGGTGCGTGTACTTACGCATAGAGAAGTGCTCATAGTATGAAAAGTATCTCAGAATTTTACTCAGTCCTTTCTGGATATAGTCTTTGTTCTCCTTTGTCTTCCATTAAGCAATCCCTCTTATCTCCTTTCTCATCATCAGCAGCATCTTCAGAAAGGAAAATCTATGGAAACTTGTTCTCCTTTGCCTGTTCCTAATGACCACCCTCAGCAATGATGTGCTTTTGAAGAACAAGTGAAGCCGTTTATTTATTGGTTTATATATATTTTTTCAAGGATTGTAAGAAACTGCTTAAATCCTTTCTAACAGAGCATGCAGCCTGTTAAGGTTGCTTCAAATCTTAAGTTAGCTTAAGTTCACCAAAAGTTACCTTTGAAGTGTCTAGTCTAGAGAATAGCACTGGGCTACTGTGAAAGCCTTCAGACATAAATAGGGAGAACTGGCTTGTTGGAACTCCCATAGAATAGATGTAATAAGCATTGCTAAACTGATTGGAAGCAATGGTAATTGTAGATGAAACATTTTCTCAGCTCATTGACTAAACTCAGAAGTGCAGGAGACAGAGGTGTTTAACTACTTTTACGTTTTTATGCTATTATTCACCATGAACTGTAATAACAAAATATACTACCTAAGGGAAAGAAAAATAGTTAGCCCTTCCTATAAAGGTATCAGGAAAGTATGAGGAACATCTATAAATTTTTTTCAGTAAGTTGCCAAGGACAACTAGCTCTACTAGGGGTGGAAGAAGAAATGAAACAAAGAAATAAAGAAATAAATAAAAAACCCTCAGTAAGAAAAATTGTTACCAAATCCTGATTCCGAAAGTTGAAGAAAAGTGCAATAGCCTCAGAAATACCTATTTTTATTTCTGTCTAAGCCTAGCAGGTCACACTAAATAGAGTAGCAATTTTTAAAATTTTTACAGTACATGGAAAAAAATGTTTCAGCAGGAGGAAGCATTTTTACTAATGTCATTCCAGCAAAAAAAAAATAAAGAATTTAGAGAAATATTTGGACTCTAGTATCCTTTTTATGGTTATTAAGGGTTTTCTGAGCCAAAAGCTTGTATTTTTTTGAAGAAATATCTGTTGGTATAATAAAAGACATTATGTGTTCATAAAAGATATGCTTGATGTGTTCATAAAAAATATGCTCGAAGACGTGGTTACAATCCTTCTGTTATAACTTGCCTATGAAGGTACTCTTGAAAATTTAGAAGCTTCAGCAGTCTCAGAGGTTCACTGTAAGATAATATTTCAAGAGTCATATATTTATGCTTAAACATTGGATTCAATATTTCTCCATTAATATTTACTATGAAGTGATTTTTATTAATATGTTGTTGGTTTAATTTAGTAAAAAAAAAAATCAGTCTTTCTGTCACAAAACTATGAAAACTAAGTTCTCGTGTTTTCTTATTTCGCCATCAGAAGAGATTAATTTCACTTATGTATTTTTCTTGCCGAAAAGGAAGAATTTTAAGTTTGTTTGTTGCTCTAATTCTTCAAAGTATTTTAGTGTTGGATTGTAGTTGTAAAATGTGGCCTGATCATCCTCCATCTATTTCGATGTTTATTTATGCTACTACTTTCTTGACACAAGTTCCTGAAACATTTGACTAGGAGAACATCTGTGTTGATAGCATTGGGAAGAGGAAGTTTCTCATATCTGAACCACAAGGTCTGCACATTGCTCCTGGAGAAATAAAATTAGCAGCTAGACAAATATAGACAATATTATTTGCAGCCTGCTTGCTTCAGTTTATGTTCCAGTGTCTTATAGTTGTGCAAAGGGATAGACTGGCAGTCAATAGAACAGGACCACGGAGATAGTGACATTGCACCATCCAAAGAGAGTCTCAACCAAATCCAGTCCAAAGGAATCATCTCTTGTAACAAAGAAAGCGTATTTTCCTAATATATTCAGAATTACTAATTCTGGGACTGAATACTATGTTTCTATGAGTTTCTGGATACAGCTACTTGAAACAAGGGGTTTTGGTCCATCAATACCAAAAGTTTTGAAAAGGGTGGAATAAGAAAATATTTGGGGTTTGTTTTGGTTGGTTTTTTTTAGTTTCAGTGATTTTAAATGGATAAATGAGTAATTTACTTTTCCCAATTGGTTTGATTTAAAGAACATTTTGAGCACATTTGAAAGCAAATGATTGTTTCAAACTACTGAAATCAAGTATATGGAATTACTTTTTTTTCCTGGAAAAATTGCCTCAAAATCACATGTTGGTTTTGGTCGTTCATCATGTGTCCATTTGGGTGACAAAAGAAAAGGTAGAAGAAAAAATTACTAAGTCACACATTTGTCAGGAACACTACCAGAATCTGTGAGCTTACAAGAAATACAGAAATTTGCTCCAGGTATTCATCTGCTAAGTAAAGATATTGGGCATTAGGAGTGAGAACTGACCTGGTCAAAATACATTCTTCCTCTTCCCTTGATCAGTTCCCAACAGAAGTGTCTTGCATTATTTATTCTTAAAATATAGAAAGATTGCAAGGTAATACAAGACTTTCGTTGGTGTAGTTATAGACCATATTTATCTGGCACTAGGAAGTCATAGGGATGTCAGCTCTGACAAATATGAATTGAGTTGGATGAGGATGTGGATGTCTTTCTTCTTAGTCATCTATAGTTATATAAATATCTCTGTGGTTTTGAAAGAAACAATTCACTACATCTCTCTTTCACTGGATGCAGAGGAGAAATCTTCACCATGTGGAAAACATCTCCATAGCATCAGAAAGGAAATTCTCACAGAAAATTTCAACCAGTTCCATATGTTTCCTCATAAGAAAGACTGATTGGTCTCAATGTTTATAAAACCATTTTTCATGTATTTGTAAAATCAGTGTGTAAGTAATATTTCACTGCAGCTAGGACACATGCAGAGCAAAGTTCATAAGTGAACCAACAAGTGTTATACTTCATTAGATCAACAAGTATAGATGAAAAGTTTTCACAAGGCTTCAGACACAATTCATTCTTCAAACTCAGAAAAAAGACCTGCAGAAGGACTTGTATAATCACAGTTTTGCTTTATTTTACTTCTATTATGCTAAGTAGTTTTATATAAAATGTTATTTCTATTTATAAGATTTTCTGTGTTTTATCTTTTCGTGAGACAACTTGTGTTAGTACTTCATAATGAAAATCTACTCAATCATTAATTCAAGGGGAAAATAATAGCTTACATCATGTATTATTTCTAGAGTTAAGTTCAGTTTAAAGAAATTAATCTTAGTCATTTTGTTTATGAAATTTTCTTTATGATGACAATTCTTCATTCTTCTGCTCAGAAACCAACCAAAAAAAAAAAAAAACCCAAACCACATATTAGTGTCTTAGTAAATAAATAGAATATTTGTTTATTTCGTCTTCTTATTCCAAGGTCTTTTTGGTAACACCCTATAAAAAAAATCTGTCATTTAAGAAGGAAAAAATTTACACAGAAATCTATATTTCATTACCTTAAAGTTTTCACTCAATATTTTTGTCCTTTATTTGTACATAGATACATGTATATGTACTTTTTCTCACTTTCTAGACATAAAAAAACTTTCTACATACATTACACAACATATATGTCACAGAACTTTGTACAATGTTAATTTGAAGTATGACTTGTGTCAAAATTGTGTACAAACATTTTCATGGGGAATTTTTTTCTGTTTCATACATTTTCTTAAAGCTGATATATAACAGTATGTTAGTAGCTACAGATACATTTAGAACTATACTGAGGTCTTGCTTATGTGATTAGATTTGCAGCAATGACAAAAACAACTGACTTTATACTGGTAATTGGCACACTGGCCTTTACTGGACTTCAAAATGTGAATCAATATTTTTTAACAATTTTTTAAATATTTAACTCTGGTTAAGAGCAGCCCTGCTCTTCTACCCTGGGTATTTACATAGGTTTATGGAGTGGGGCTAGGGTGCTCAGTGCCTTACAGGATTGAATCCAAAGATTCTGCAGCAGTCACAGCTCTTTGAGGTTCAAAGAGCCAGGCTCACTTCAAATACTCAGTGCACGTGACTAGTGAACAGAAAATTAGGGACAAAAGAGGTGTAGCATTTTTGAGAGTGTAGACAGAGCCAACAGGCTGCAGGCTGTTGGTATTCTCTTCAGGCAACCAACAGTCAGCTGAGCTCCAAACATAACCAGGCATGCATCCTAACCTGGGCTATGGGATTCAGATCTCAAAATGCACAAAAAAATTCATCATTCTCTTGGAGAAGTCCTTCAAGTGGGGCCCAAACTAAATCCAGTTCCCAAATATCAGTGGGAAGTGAAGCTAAGACAACGCTCTATGTGTCCTACAGGATTTGTGTCTGAAAGCCTGATGATCTCTCACAGGTAGACACTTCCTTTGCAGTGTAAGGGAGCTCATCTATAGAAATTGCCTACAAGGAAAATGTCTTCCATCTCTGACAATTACTATCGTATCACTGAAATAATTGCAACTATGTTGTTCCACAACAGTCAAAGGTTTTGCTACTTATGCCTGATACAAAATAGTGCATACATGTGTGCAGCTCTCTCAGGGCCTTATGAAGTGCATTCTTTTGTTTTTGCAGTCACATAGATAAAGAAAATTTGTTAATTGCTTCGATTTTAACTGGGCTGTCTCACTGAGGAATACCAAGAGATGGATTTCTTTCTACAGGAGAAAGCCCAGCAGTAGCACTCACACTGATTTCAAAGCCAGGTGGATGTAGTGACTGTGGTGCTGCTGAACAGCTGTCAGTGTTTAACACCAGTCCAGCACCCATCTGACACACATTCAAATGACTGAATAACTTAATGTGTGTCAGTCAACTGGAATAACAGGAATAATGGAATCATTGCAGAATTTCTGTCTCTTGCTTCGTGAATAAGCATCTTGCTTTCACCTCCGTCTGTCCCAAGAGGCAAGTGGATTTCTTTGCTATCAGTTGTCTGTTTCCATGCTGATGGGGTACTTGTACAACTCCCTCAATAACATTCAGAGAATTTAAGTTGCCAATAAACAAATTCCCTAGTGCCTTTTGTCATAGCTTTTCAGACAGTTCTTTATATGATGAAGATAAACAATTAAGAATAATTCTCTGATATCAGAATATCTCCATGTTTTTGGAAAGTTACAGCAATTTCTTCAGAGAGTTCTTAAATTTACTTATGCAGGGTGTGCTATTGAATTCAGCAATTCTTTTACTGGCCAGGACTGAAGCACTTTAATCCTCTGTAATACTTAAAAAGCACTGTTGCTTTGGGGTTTGTTGGTTTATTGTTTGTGTGGTTTTTTTCCTATGGATCTTAAGTTCTCTTTCTAGATATTTTAATGGTTATTGTATTCTTTATATTTTACTGTTCCATCATCTCAGTGCTTGTTCAATGTGATCAAGGTGATCATCATAATAGGTAGTGATTTCCATTGGTTAATCTAGATAGGGAAGAGCAAAGAAAGAATTTAGCAGACTTTTCTATTTAACATCACTCAGCATAAATACAGTCTTCTCACACGATACAGCAAAGGCTTAGGGCTATGCAGGATCTCTTCCTCCTCTCTCCCAGTGTGATAGATGCCATAAACCATCACTCAAGTGTTATCAAATACCAGATATATGGTGTTAATACTTCTTTGTCTATTTATCTTTAGATAGAACTTGTACTTGTTTTTATATTTTTTCTTTTTTTTTTTTTTTTTTTTTGGTTGTTGTTGTTGTCTATAAAAAAGTGGAAACCTCTAGAGATTTAAATATATCAATATTTCCAAGGGACTATAAATAGAAAATCCATTAGATGTATCTCCAGGCTGTGGAGTTCATTTTCTACTGTGAAACCTCACTGCTTTTGGAATATATCTCTAATATTGAAAACACCAAAATGTGCAGCTTGTGACATTGTAACACTCAAACTGTTTAAACAGAAGTATGTAAGATGATTTTTGTCATAGAGACACTTGTATTTTTGCCATCATCACAATTAGTATCTTGCCATTTTGTACAATAAAATTGGAGAAAGAACAGGATGAGCTAGCCCTATTCATGTTCCAAAAGCATACAGAAACAGAAAATGTAGATCAACTTATTATCATTTTATATACATAGCTGTCATGTTAAGTTACCACACTTCAAAGTAGTGAATTACCAAAGCATATTATGTCAGAACTTGAAAACAATAGTACATTGCTCTTGATACTCTAGACCCCTAAGGCAATATCACAATCTGCAGTTTCTAGCACAGATATTTACTCTGCAATAAAGTGGTAATAGCAAAAGCTCACAAAGTCTTGTGCACTTTGGCTTCCTGGAGTTTGGCAGGCTGTTCATCCACCTGACACAATTAATCCCAACAACTAACAACAGCATACGAACTTTTTCTGAGAAAGAGTTCACTTTATCATATGTTGCATAAAAATATTTGAGAGTTGGGGAATGGTTGGACTGAAAGTTCAGTTCATGATTATTTACAATACAGCAAACTTTAGTCTAAATGGAGACTGTGAACAGCTTTGCCATCTGTTGTTTAAAAAAACAGAAAGAAAGAAGAGAAAAATGAGTTCCATTTTCTTCAAACTATGGGGTGGTCAAGCTAGAATACTTGGCACAGGAGATGTTTGGAATTGAAAAGAAGTTTACATCTGGTCTCTGCTCAGAGCTTATTTAACTCATCTGTAGCTGCCTTTGTTATCCCAAGCTTTGAAATCTATTTCTGCAGTTCTTCTTTGGGCTTGCTGCAGCTAGTCCTGGCTACAAAGAGCAGGGATGTGAGGCTGCCCTGGACAGTCCATGGCCATGACAGGCAGTCCAGGGCAGGAGTTTCTGCAAGTACAGCTTTCCCTGCAGACACAGGCTGCCAGAGCTCACCCAGCTGCCGAGGCAGACATCCCTGCTCCCAGGAAAAACAGCAGCAGGACACCTGCATACTAAGTAGGAACCAATTTCTTAAGTCAAAGTCTCTTTTTAAAGGGCTACCTTGGTATTTTTAGACTGTGGATGGTGTTTGGATTTTCAACAGGAGCAATTTTGGGCACCAATGAACCAGAAGAAAGTGAGCTGTAGTTACCACTGTCATCAAAAGTGCTTAACTTGGCTGTGTCAACCCAACTGACACCATAGCTGGAGCGGTTTCAGTGGCAGCAGAACCCTCCACACACACAGTCACAATTTGGCCTTAGGAGGGTTGATAAGACATCGTTTGCTTTCATAATGAAAGAAATCCCAAAACTGGAAGACATAAGTAGAACCAAGATAACCTCCTGTGGACTCCTGTCAGAAACAAGCAGCTTGAAAATCTCCATGCAAAAGGTCTTTTACAACTGAATATTTTCACAGATTTTCAGATATGTGTGTTGGTGAGTCATATCCTACACTTGAGGAAAGCCAGTGCTGCTTGTCTTCCACTGTACTATATTATTATTATACTATCAGGAGACTATGGGGAGCATTCAATATCATATAAATTCACTAGAATACATAATACACAAAGTTTGCAAAATTAATAAAAAGATCTCTGGCTACCTTTAAATTTACCTGGCTTTCAACTACCTTAGAAGGGTAAAAAAAATTGAACATTCGGTGAGGCAAAATGTGTTTGAGACTCTTTCTGAAGACTTGTTTACGTATATCAGCAGACTCTTCTGAATAGACTTTTTCCTCAGGTGATAGGTACAATAAAGACAAGTCTTCATTTATCAAATAATTCAAGCATAATATAATAAAAGTTACAACTCAAAGTTTAAACTTTTCATCATATTTTACAGACCTAAGAAAACAGGATCCTTATAAAACTAACAAATTATTTGAACGTTTGACCAAATATTGAATTTTTGCCATATAGATGTTTCCACAGATGAAAACTAAGTTTAATTTCCTACCATGAACCTTTTCCCTCTCTCCTCCCCTCCTTTTATTTACTTACTGGCCTGCTTGGTTATGGTCTGGACTGAAAATAAAATCAAATGATACAGGGAGATACAAGCCAACATTTCTAGCTCATTTTTTTTGCAGAAGAATTCTTATGTTTAATTCAGATAAGGTTTGGCAAAGTCTCTCTGTATCTTAGCTGAAATAAACTGTCAAATTTATCGAGGTTAGACCAAAACTAACAACCTTGGACAACAAATATGGAAGAGGTTGAGGGAGCTTCAAATCCCTAGAGTCATGTGTTTGTACTGCTATTCCTGGGAAGTTAGATCATGCTATTGTAGTTCCTTCCCCCCCACAACTCTGTCAGGGTACATCCATAGCTGCTGTGTGGTTAGTAAAAGTATGTGATTGTGTGACAACCCCATAAATGTGGTGCAATTCATGCCTACCTAAAAAACCCCATCTTGGTGTAATTCTCTTGCAACTGTTGAACATTGAATTGAACTGAGCTGCCCCTACTTTCATCATGTCTTAGTTTAAAATATTTTGATCTTGAGGATGGATGATTCCACAGAATCATACATTCATGGGATCATTTAGGTTGAAAAAGACCTTTAAGACCGTTGAGTCCAACCACTAACCTAACCCTGCCAAGAAGGAACTAAACAGAAACCCCGCAAGAGGTTGCCAGAGCAAACAGCAAAGTGCAACAGGTTTTCCGGGGATGTCCAGGCTCTGAAGTAAGTCTACGAGCCAAGAAAATAGAGGGATTGCCTCCTTGGCCTTTTACCCCTCCAAGGCAAAACCAGATTTTAGTCTCAGACAGAGCGTTCAAGTGAAATTCAACTCTCGTATGTGACAAGGAATCTGAAGGCAATGAGTTAAACATCTTTTATATGCAGACTTAACCCATAAATTAAACCAGGCTTGTCTTTTTATATTGTTGCTAAAACATATTATTCTGCAATTACTGACTAGCAACACTCATTCAATATTTGGTGTTGCTCGAACCTGGAATAAAAATATGTCTCAAACCCAGTTGGGACAAGGATTTTCTTATTGCATTCTTTTTCTGGATAAGGTCTATAATTTTGTAAGGTGTTCCACAAACTTTTAAAGACTATCCTGTTTATTTAAAACATTTTATTCTTTTCTTAGATAATTTCTAGATAATCTCACCCTTTTTTACCCCTTTTTGACAGTTTGAGTAGGACTTGAGGGAGGTCTTAGCCTCAAATGGAAAATATTTGCTAAAAAATCTGTTGAATAATTAGGAGATACACAGCATTTTGCTTATCAGCTGGTGTAAAAAGTCATTAATCCTTTACAGTCATTTCAGATATCTGGTGTTAAGAGTAAACTGAAATATTTGCCCGAACTTCAAAAAAAAAAGTTAAGTGTGGCTTCATTTTAAAACTTGCTGTTCTTTTGAAGCTGTTATATATGCCTCTACTAAAAAGAGAAAAATTTAAACAGCTGGAATTTTCTTCCTATTTTCATGTGTCTTGTCTAGGAAGAAAAATTCCTCAAATCATTGCATAACCTATGTAGCATCTATTACATGTAATCACTACCTGCTACAATGCTCTGGCTGCAGCACATTTCTTAACCTTAAGATGAGGGGTCAGCCATTTACACACAGATTGTGAGTAGATTTGCCAACTCTGAACCTCACCCAAGATCTCCAACATATGTTTTATGTTTCCTAGTCAGATTGAGAATTGTGTTGTTGGGCGCCTTATATTTTGCTTTCCAACTGGAACAGACAGTCAGGATCAGAGAAGAGATGCCTTAGAATGTTATTAACCTCTATCTGTCACTGTCTAGCAAGTGATTGTTCTTAAAACACATCTTTTTCAAACTTTCATCTAATTATAGCATTTATACCTGTGAGAAGATGTTCCTATTACTTTTACAGGGATTTTTTCTATTGCCTTGTGGTTTTTTGATCTTGAAATTTATTTTTACATCCAAAACCTTTTTTTTTCTATATATCCACTTGATATCTAAATTTTTTTTCTATAATCACGTGTGCTCATACAGCTCAAGCAGCTCTACTTTTAGTGCTTACTAAGAGAATCAAACATAGTGCTTTTCAGATTACATTTTGCTTCAGAGCTTTCCTAGCTTTTTGGGGAATTTGAAGTCAATGTATTTCTGGCAAAAGCTCCACGGCTGGATGAATTGAGGAAATAAATCAGATGTGGTGGTCTCAGAGAAAATTATTCTATCCTATGATATGAAATCTGTGCTTCTGCAATTACTACTATGTTTTGCAGAATCATAAAAAAAATTACAAGAAGGTCATCTAGTCAATCTGCTTGATTTGATCTGCTTATACCTATGGCAATACTGGCAGATGTTTGTCTAACCTTTTCGTAAAGGCATCCATTGACATCTGCAATGAATGGTTCTTTATTTTTCCAGTGAAGTGTATGTCCATTTTCATGCACAAGCACACACAAAAGGGTGTTGGGTGAAACTTTGGGCCTCTGTATCCCTCATATGTTATAGTTAATTTTTACAAAATCTTTTCTGTGAAAGCGACAACACTTCAAAAACCAAAGTTCTGACAGATGGGGATTTTATCTGAGTGACAAAAGCAGTGGTTAATAGCTGTATGTTAGTGAAAGAATTAATAAAACAAAATGAAAAAAGAAAACAACTCTCCAAAAGCAATTAAGCATGGAAAGCAAGATTGGCATACAATACTCTCTTTTTTTTATTAGATTATTAGCTAATTAGTGATGTCTGTGTTGACCAGATAGAATGGGACAGATTCTGATTCAGATTAAGCTGTGTTGGTCAATACATCTAAAACTACTCATATAACGGTCTCAGCATTTAAGTCTACATATAAAGAGAAAAATTATTTTGATATATTATGTTTCACAGATCTCATTTTGAAATATTTTTCATTGAAATTCAACATATTCATTTATAAAGATGAGCAGTATACATATTAGAAGAGAGTACTGCATTCTTTAGAAAAAATTTTTCTCTTTGGAAACAATTTCCTGTCATGAATGAGTGATTGAGAAATATCAGGCAAACTTAGCAGAGGAAGAGCACCAATAAAAGCAATTATTCCTGTCAAAGCAAGTTGGATTGTTCCCAGTTATTCATAGTTTAGATTCAATCAGTGCATGTCTAAATTAAAGTCAGACCTTTCCATCCTGTGCTGTGCTTCTAGACTCCAATTCTCTTTATCAGTTGTGATCATGACAGTGTAAAGAAATGGAAGACCATGCCTTACTTAAAGCAGACATTTCGTTCTGATTTGTGTTTGCTTACTACTCTGCAAAAGTGACCACTCACAGAAGTCTCTCAAGGGAAATGCAATACAGTTATAGACTGTATGCTTCTCTCACATTAAGCCAAGAGACTTAAATCAAAAATCTTTAATGGAAGACAAGTACAACGAGCCTAATGTTTTATAGAAAATTCATCTAAAGCCTTATCTAGAAAAACCCTACTTTTTATTCCTGTATATCACAAATCCAGTTGATTGAAACCTACAGCAAGTTCCTATTCATTCGGAAATATATTTAAGCAGAATATAAGTGTATGTAATGCAAAGCTGGGTGGCTGTGGCTGGCCTGAAATTTGTTGTCAGCAGGAAGAAGATTAATTTCATTTACTCTCTTTGTCATGTCTCACTGGCTTCCTGTCTTTTTAGCTTGTTACCTCCAGTGGGCTGCTGCTGTCACTCTCAATTCACTTTCTACTCAGTTATTTGTTATCTGATGGATCTGTCTACACATTTTCCCAATATGACATTTTTCCCTTCCTGAATGGAACTGTTATCACAAGGTCTACACTATGAGAGAAAACCTAGACTGAACTTAAAAATGTGAAAGAAAGAAAGAAAGAAAGAAAGAATTAAATTTTTATGATTTTACAACAATGCTCCTGTCCAAGTATTCTGGCTGCCTGAAGAAAACTGCCTTTTTCCTTGTATTTTTTTCCATGTAAATGAAAGAAGCAGTGATAAAGTATGAAAGCATGTATTTTAGGCTCCAGACCTTACATCTCAGTCCCTGCATCTGTGAGAAGGCCCAAGAATAACAGGAGTACTCCACAGTGTTCTGAATAATATGGGACATAGACGAGGAATTGTTAAGAGTATATTTGGAGTATTTGAGTCCATTTTCAAAGTGTTCTGGAATCAGAGGATGTGGAGTGTTCTGTCAGCAGTGCTGAGTTTTAACAGGATTACCCTGTAAAGGGATATCCATATTTCAAAATGTTTATCATACGTGTATGTACGTGTGCCTGTGGACATGCTGTTTCAATTACATTATCTCCACCTGACCTGATATAACAGATCTCTCTTTAATGCAGCTCTGTAGATGCTTAGGGACAAAATGGGAGGACCAGGGTCAGACTGCCTTGACCTTTCCCCAGGGGAGCAAAGGAAAATCTATTCTACCATTTTATACCCTCTGGCTGCACATAGGGTATGTTTAAGTGCTTTGCTAAATTGCCTTTAACAGTTGGGCTAAATGAATGTGTATACAGCGCCAAGTGAGAGACAAAAGGCTGTCCTCAGTGCCTTTTCTTACAATATGCAAGGGTCTTAACCCTATAGTTTCTCCTAAGGCTAAGAAAATTTCACAATTGAGAGTGACCTTTCAATATGCTTAGAAACCATACAGGTTTTGCTATAAAAGTCACTTCCTAAAATTACACAGGAACAAAAATTGTGGTATCAGAGGTATCCCTGCCTTGTCACGCCCTGCTTTGGTGTAGGACAGAGGCTGTTCACCAACGCCATTTTTGGTGAAAGACTCCAACACTGTAGGCTCCTTTTATTGCCAGGAGAGATAGATTTCCTAAACAGGCAACCCTGAGAAATCTTGAAATTGACTCCAGGAGATGTCTTCCTCTTACTATTGACAACAGAGAGAACCAAAAGAAACCACACTTCTTTTTATACCATCAGTCTGTTAATTCTTTATAGTTTCAAGTGCCTCCAATGCTGATAAGCAATGTGACAATGATTTCAGGTGTGTTTGAGATTATAGTTATTTCAGACTGTCAGAAGATGAGAATAAGCTGAATGATCATATGAGGTCTAAACCTGGGCAGCAAACATAACAGTGAGAGAATATGAGGAATGGGTAGGGGTATAATCATGTTTTGCCATGACCTTCCAAGTTTCAAGTAATTCATGGCTCAGGGAAATACAAAATTACTAACAGTTTATACTTCTTTAAAATCAGCCCTGAAAAACACTGTGATGTGAGCCCACTCTCTGATCTGCCAGCCTTCCTGCTAACAGTATAAAGTTCTCATTCAGGGGTGTGCCCACAGATATATCCTGGCAGGACTGAAAGAGAAAACTTGGATTATCATAGAATCATATCATAGAATGGTTTGGGTTGGAATGGACCTCAGACATCACCTAGTTCCAACCCCCCCACCATGGCCAGGGACACCTTTCAGTGCATAGCATTCCTTCCCTCCTTTGAGCAAGTCCAGGTAGATGACATAAGTTTCTCTTCTCTTATCCACCAACGTCATGTGTAACCACATCGTAGAAGGCCAACCAAATTTGTGAGGCACAATTTACCCTTGGTGAAGCCATGCTGACTGTCACAAATCACCTCCTTCTTTTCCATGTGCCTTAGCATAGTTTCCAGGGGGATCTACTCCATCTTGCCAGGCACAGACATGAAACTCACTGGCCTGTCTTTCCCCAGGTCTTCCTTTTTTTTCTTTTTAAAAATGGGGTTTATGTTTCTCCTTTTCCAGTAAGAAGCATCTTTACTGGATTGCCACAGCTTCTCAAATATGATGGATAGTGGCTTAACCACTTAATCTGGCAGTTCCCTTAGGTACAGATGCATCTTGTCAGGTCCCATGCATTATGATGGATGGAAACTCAGTGAGCCACTTGCTTTGCAGGAAGAAATAAAAACATATTATCCAAGTGAAGAGTTCAGATCATACTTTGACTGCTGCATGGGAAACTCAGTCTCCAAATTTAGTCATTAAGCGGAGTGGTATGTCAAGAACATTTCTAAAGGGAATGTTAACTTAGCCCTGCTAAAATGCAAAGGAAAGTTCTCTCCCCAGTCCTGGAGCGAGGGGAATGGCAGTGAGGAAAGTTCTTGCAGTAATTCTGGAATGTGAGCTTGCAATACACGGCCATTTACAGACAGCTGTGGCAAAACACCCCTAGCGCTACTCTCATAAATTTTTGCTGTTGCCCAAGTCAGCTGGAAATTTTCTGCCTGAAAGTTGAGTTTTACCATTCTTTAAAAACAAACAAATGAACAAAAAATATCTGGTACCTCTTCAAATAAAAGACAGATGTTTTCTATTACAGCAAAGTGGTAACTTTACTACCATGAAAAAATGCTAGCTTACTTTTTTAAAACATTAGATACATTTATCAAAGAGAAACAGACACTACAAGTAATTTGCTTTGTAGGTGAGGTATGGTCCATGCAGTGCCTTTTTCCACATATCAAGTACATAAGGACATTCTCAAAGTATCCTGGAAGGTGACGGTAGCTAACAGCACCGAACAAATGGAAAAGGAGATCATTTTTTCAGGAAAAAGAAGAAAGAAGGAGCTATAAAAACTAAAGCATTAGTTTTTAAACTAAAGCAGAGAAACTTAAAGTAGAGAAAGAGCATAGTTTGAAATTATTTGACAAATCTGGAGACTGTAATAAATTGTGAAATTGGGGTGTGCCCTTTTCTTTTCATTGCTTAATACAAAAGAGTCGATGTTGATAATATTACAGAATATTGCCCTGTGACCAGAACTAACAGTTATGAGCTTTAATGTACTATTCAGTTTCACTTTTGTAATCTCTGTAATGACTTTAGGTGCCATTAATGCTGTTAACCCACACGCAAACCAACCACAATGTTTTTTCAAATTATGGTTGACAGACTGCCTTTGTTTTGCAGTGTTTGAGCAACCAAGCAAACTCATATCTTTCCAGGATTTCTCTACAACTGTCTATTAATTTGTTTGCCACTTTCAGTTTCCATCAACAACATCATTGTTCAGCAGAGTAGACTGGGGATAGGGTGGTAGATATTTCCTGAAGCACTATTTTTGTCATACTTGATGTAAGCATGCACACAAATCTCTGATCCTGTACAGATGAAGGTTTCATGTCCAACAATCATCTAATTCTAGTTTAGGTCACTCCATAACCATTTTCCTTTTTTTCCTGCTGTATTTACTACAGGCAAGAAAAGATGAAATAAAGTATTCTTGTACAGAAGTTTTAGTTGAATCTGTACTGTTTGACATATGAGAAAAATATATCTTGAAGTAACAGAATTATTTTTAAAATAACTGTTAAGAGATAGAAAGTAAAAATCCACAATATCCACAATGACATCTAAAGACAAAAGTGATTTTAATTTACTGCACATACATTGCCCATATGAAAATCGGGCTTTTTCATGGTAGCCAAATTCCGACAAGGACTTATGAAAGGACTGATCTCAGCTGAATAGCTAGGTTTATTTTCATACAAGCAGTCACAAAAGCACATGATATATTTATGTATATATGTTTATAAATCATTTTGGGCAGACTTCATTACCTTCCAACTGGAGAACCAAATTACTAACAATAAAACATTACACTAGAATAAAATATTATACTAAATGGGTGGCAAACACCACCATTATTACAAAACAACATTTTAGAATACTTTAAAGCATTTGCATTTTTATTTTGACTGCTTGTTGTAGCCTTTCATCTATAAACCAAATTTCCCAGACACCATCAGACCTTCCTCTGGAAGAGTCATCAGATACCACAAGCCTATTAATTATTTTTTATTTTTAATTTCTTGAACTGCAAAATTTTGTGGTTTAAAAGTCTGATATTGCTGGGACATTCCAAGGCTAGAGGTGAATATAAAATTCCACTGGAAACCTGGAAATCTCTTCTTTCCCAGAATGGGAATCTGCATTGGCAGAGTAAAGAAACAGGACATAATTTTTATGTCTTGCATCTTAGGATGGTATATCACCAACATGTAGTTTGGGTCTGCTACAGTTTAAGGAAGTAAGGGGAAGACATTTTTTGCCAACACATTTAAAAATATATACTTCCAATTAGGTTGTTTTTTTTTTTAGTTTAGGGAATGTATTTACAACCACATAAAAGAGTGTGGTAGGTTGAATAATAAAGCAAGAGTATAGATGAAGTACGTAATGTGTAGAATAACAAGAAAATTATACCTAGCACAATACCAAGATTTATCTTATTTATATTGTTAACATAAAATTGTGTAAAGGTGATACTACTACCCTGATTTTCTCAAATGAGAGAAATCTAAGTTTTGGGTCAAAAAACATACTGTAGGTTGTTTGGGGTTTTTTGGATGGTTGGATTTTCTTATTATTAAGAAGTATAGGCATTAATTTTCTAATAAAAAAGTAAATTGAAAAGTCCAGTGTAGGAGAATTCACAGATAACAAAATACTATTTTCTGAATCTCTTCTTTTTCCATTTTTCATGTTGTGAATGCAATGGCAATGACATTACTCTGGAAGCTAGGAAAACATTTCTCATCATGACGTTGACTCTTAAGTCTGGCCCTGGGCAAGTCAGTCAACATCTCTACCTCTGTATGCTCAACAGTGGAACAGAGATAATAAAGCTGTATATACACTGTAAATCCCTGAGAGCTGGATTACAGCATCCTGCAGAAATACTTTGCGAAGGGATTAAAAAGCTTTGCAATGTAGCCCTGACACTTCTCAAGTACTGCAAGAAGTGCTGTGCCTCAGAGTTGGCTGTAACACCTCAGTTAAAAATCTGCAGTGCCTGGTAGTAAGGTTTAACTAGTTGTCTATGACATCAAGAAAAAAGTCAAGACCTTTCCACTCGGGTATAAATAGCGTAGCTACACCTCTGAATTGAGTTCATACAGTTTACCCTGGTTCCCCTATTTTCAGTTTCTGTACCTGTCCTCACACGAGAACCCTGGCATCAAGTGGATGTGCCATAACCTCGGGATCCTTTCCCCAATGCCTGTCCCCCAGAATTCGAGCTCTTCCTTCAACTCACCTTGCTCTTCCTGACCTCACCTGTCCTTTTTCTTTGTGGCTCTCAAGACTGGTAGAAAGAGCAGTGCAGGGCCATCATGCCAAGAATAAAGTCATCTTCTTATATGTGCCTTAGAATATGCTGATTTCCTTTATGAATTTTGCATGAAGAATTTAATGTAAATGGAAAATAAAATTAACTTCTCTCACAAAAGTGCTGTGAGAATTAAATAGTTAATGTACACTAGGCCTTGTTAAGTATCATTTTGCAATTTTATTTCTCAATTCCAAAGTATTATTCTAGTAGGTATTACATCTAATTTTCTGTCACCCCTGTCTGGAGCAAAGATCATATATTTTAGCTGGACTACTATTGCAGAATCTCCTGCAGAATCTCACAGCAAGGTTGTTACCTAATTTGGGATGAAACAATGAAACACTAAACATTCTTTTCAGATCCTTTTACAGACTTCAAGCTTTGAAATCAAGCTTTATTTTCGTATGGGATTCCTTTACAAATAATTCATTTGAACTTCTAATGAACTTCTGGAATTTATGTGATCAATAACAGACTGGTATTACTATCACCATGATATCAGTACACTTTTTTTTCCCTAAGAACTTAAGCTTTATTTGAGGAACTGCAAACTGTTTAGTAAAGCAGATGTATTCATTAAAGATGCTTAAGAGCAGGAGCAGAAAAGTAAATGCTTGCATTATGTCAATGAGCACAATATCCTTTGCAACTTTTATCTTCTTTAATTGGGTTGAAACATCCCCCACCCCAAATTAAACTTTGCTCAGACATTTTTCACCACTAAAAGTTTTTTTATTAAAAGAAAAGCTTGACACTACTTACATAATATAAATTAGGACCAAATTAAATCTTGGGAATACCTTGAAAAGAACAAGGTCCATTTCACAGAACTACAGAAATAGAGAACTTATTTACAAAGCTATAAATTTCAAATAAAAAGATTTCTGGATTCTTTTAGCATCTCAGTGTATTACAAGAATTCTATTACTAAATTACATACTGAGGAATGTATTTAACAAGTTACTGAAGAAAAAGAAAGTAGAGGAAAAAGGAATGAATATGAGAAGAGACTTTATCCTAATAATCAACATCCTGTAGCCTAAATGTAAAATAATCTGACCTAAGAAAACTGGAATAAGCTGTACAAAAGCTTTTATTAATGAATAAACAAATTATTAACAAATTATTTCTTTCTTAGTCTATGCTAAGAATATTTTTTCTCTCTTAATTTAGGAAACAGGTTTTTTTCAAAAGTGGATTTCTGAATTTAAAATCATGCTTGGTGGGTGTATGAATCATATGTACTCAATCATTAATTTCAGATTTTTTCATGGACACTGTTTGAAAATTCTATTTGTAAATATAATGAAAATTCAAAATATTATTCTGGTAGAAGAATGATCAAGGAAGCACACCTAGGAGCCTAGAGAATGAAGTCACTGAATAGCAGAAACTAAGAAGGGCTTGAATTAATCTCCAGTAAGAATCCTCATTCTCCTGTGAAGACCAGTTCCACATCTGAACCTGGCTTCTAAAACCATCTCTCACTTTTACACTGAGCAAAATAAATTTTAAAAAAATTAGATGAGTACTATCCCTAAGCACTGATGGCAAGGATACGTGGCTTCCTTGCTAGAGCACAGCAGTGGTCTAACCCCACCTCATCGGCCTCAAAATCCCATCTGAGAGTGCTGAGCTGTGAGGTTTGGATGGAAGGTTCCCTCTGGACGTAACTGAGGAATCTTGGCCGTTTGTTGCTCCAGAGTGGTATAGATGTGCTCTCATACATTTCATGTGTAGATTGTCCGGGGCCCTCTCCTTGAAAACATCACTGCACCTGGATCTTGGATTGTAGTCTGATCTGCGATTAATAAAAAGTACAATTGAAAGATAGGAATGCTGCATGTCATTTCCATTTGTTCTCCAGATTCTTAGAAATCCCAGACAGATGTTTTTATTTAACATAAGAAAGACATGCAAAAAGTAAAAGTCAGTGTGTTTTCAAGAAGAATATAGAACTCTGTGTTGATTGAATGTTTCGAGCTTCCTTTCATACACTGTTCAGTTGTCATTTCACTAGTAGTTTATTTTAAAACAGTCATCACATGGAACTCTTTAAATCAAGTCAAAAACACTACCCATAATAATAATAACTAATATGTGGTATTTAAACAGTGCTTGTCCTCTCCAAAGTATTTTACAAATATTGATTCATGATCTATTGGAGAATACGAAAATTTTGAGTGAAATATATTAATGTATAATCTTTGGGTTAATTAAGATTTATAGGGTCAGTCTTGCTCTTGGCAGAATCCTAAGTATTTTCTTGGAATTTGCCTAGGATGATTTTCACCCACTTTATTTGCTCATCTTCCTGGGAAGTATTACTTTAAATCAGAAATGCTAATATCTGGAGCAGCATCATTTTTTTTCTTGTATGTTTTTCATTTTTATCTCTTGGATACAGGTCTGCTTTGCAAATTTTGGACAGACAACTGAAAGCAGCAATACACAAATGCATCTTGGGCCATTTAAAAATTATCCTTCACACAGCTGATCAGCAACAATAATGGTGATGGGGCCTCACCCTGTGCAGCTCTCCAGGGACCACAACAGCTCCAAACTGGGAACATGAGTTAGGGCTGAGGGCAGGTGGGAAGAAGCATGTGTGCAAAGAGTTCACAAGGAAAATTTCCAGTTTACAAATACGGCAGAAGAGCCAGGAAAATCACAGAGCCGTAGAATGAACTGTGCTCCTCAACTATCACCTGGAAACAGGGCGGAATAAAAGATTACCAAAAAGCTTTTACCACCTGCTGTAGCCATTTTGTGCTATTCTTGAGACAGAGAATGGCTGTAGAGAGGTCCCAGGGAAAACTCTGGTGTGAATAACAGCCAAGGACAATGTTCTTTCAGGAGCTCCCAGAAATTCTCAGAATAAACCAAGTAGGCTGAGTTTTAGGTTTTGGGGTGGGTTTTTTCTGTGTCTGATCTTTATCCATCTTAACCCTGAGAAAATGTCTAAAGTTCCTGCTCTGAGGCAGACTGAATACTCCTAAGGCTGACTTAAATTTCCTTTCTTATATTATATTTTTGGAGGATAGATTGACTAGATGGAGAAGTGTTCTCATCTATTTTCTATCCACTCACAGATCCTCTCTTTTCTTTGACATTTCTTTCTGTCATTGAATATGTCCCTTTTAAGTGTAGACAGTGATCTGAGGAAACATTGTCTTACTGCAATCTCCACTTGCATGTACTAAGATAGACAATGTGTATTTCTACCTCTTTGCATGACCTATGTGTAAAGAGCCTTCATCTGCTTATTTTTCATTTCATGTCCCTGATGATTGTTTTATAGACCAAATGAACTCCGTTGATTGATAACTTCAGAATAGCCAACATTAATGACCCAAGAAGAGGTACTTTTTCTTTTCTTAGTAGAGCTGCACTGCATCTCAAATGTTTTGTAACTATTAGCCAAATCTAGATAAATTATTCTTATAAATAGAAGTTGTACTATCCTGGCCTTATCATTCTGGAAAAAAATCCAGTGTTTTAATGAAGAATTTTCACTTAAGTAGTCTACCTGTGGCTTTCTATAAAGTGGATGGGTATTGCATTGCATCATCTAAAATATTTTGCCATTCTCAGTGATGAAAACAAAACAGTCACCTGGCAATTGAAAGGACAGATTTCAAAAATAAGATACCAGGTAGGAGGCAATAGTAGCTTCACCAACATATGTAGACAGAGTACAGGTTTCCTTAGGAATACACATAGATCATCTCTTTTCTTTGGCATTCCCTTTTGTGTCCTTATAAAGATACACAGCGATATGAGGAAATGTAATTTTTGCCCGACCATTTCAGGATTCAACTCATTACTGCAGGTTTGTTCAAAAAATTATGAAACACATTAGCTCAAAAGCACAAGAATGTCAAAAAAAAAAAAAAAAGATTTCCTGAGCATTAGTCTACTTTTTTAACAGCATATTAAACATTTTTTTCTAAATTTTACAAATACTTGCTTTAATAATAGAATATAAGACAGTCAGTTTGTAAGTAAATACTATGGTTCAGTATTGTACTGAGTCTTTTTCCTTCAGGTGGAGAACTGTCTGCTTAATGCTTCTGCAGAATCTGGTATACCTTAGATTTTCCAGCTTCTGTCCTCAGATCACAAAATCACGAGGTTTTTTAACTTTTGCTTCAGAAAGTTGAAAAACCTAGGCATAGTCTTTTTCTGAAATCTTTCCATCATAATCGAACACCAAACAAGGGACATTAGAGCAGCACTCTTTTTCTGATTCTTCGAGTGAACTAGTTGGAAATTTCACAATGGCCTTCAGTTGCCAAATAAAAGCATGGACATTCTTTTTCTTTATGGTTGCTACATGGCTTAGCAACCATTGCAAAAGCTTTATACCTATACTTATCCTGAAACCATCTGTTGCTCCATTCCAAACATGCAATACTTAGGCCATTTCTTATACTAATCTTTTTTTATCTCCTGCTTTTAACTATTCAATCTAACCAAACTGATTGAAGATTTTTTTTTTTGTATCAGTTGAGTTTCTTTCTTCCCAGTCTTTCACATAACTGAGACAATAGGTAACTATAAGCAACCTTCAGACATCTCTTAATTAATGAAATTTTAATATACTTACCAGCTACTGTTAGTTCCAAAAAAGGCAATTATTCTTTTCTGGCACAGAAAAAAAATAATGTAAAAATATTAGTTATACTGCAGTGTAGTTCAAAAGTCCAAATGAATTTTTGAAGTTTTGTGCTTAAAGTTTATTTGAAGTTTAGCTGACAACTTGGTGGTCTTATCTGAGTATTTGTTCTAGCCTTGAGTATTCATCATACATATGTATTTAGGAGATACCAGGCAAACAAATATGTAAAGGCTTTGCGCTCTTTTTCCATTGCTACTTCCTGGCAATAGTCCCATTCTTGTGGCAAGTTCCTACACCTGGTCCTCTTGTCAATGAACCTGTAACACTTTAGACACAAGATCATTTCTTTTCCGTCACATGTTTGATGGTACAAAAATGTCAGAAGTCCATCTGTGGAATAAAAAAAAAGAAGATAGTAGAAGGAAAAGAACTTGTATGCAGATTTGACTGAAATTTAAACAAAGCACCTACAGAGAGTAAGGTTTTCCTGTTGGAAGTTACTAACTGAAGTGCTTCTCACTCTCAGTATTCTCTGTAGAGAGAGCTAATTAATATAAATTTAAATATTTCATTCAGGTGGCTAAAATCAAGTGAGATGAGTCAGGGCTTTGGAACTGGTATTTTCTACTGCTTATGTTATAAAGCAAGCTTTGGAAACACTGTTGGAGTTCTCTCCTCTGACAAGCTCCACCTTCTAAAGAACTTGGGCCTCAGCTTCTAACTGCTCCAAAACTGTATTTTTCAAGTTTTTCAAAGATTTTCCAAGTGTGGATTTTCAACACATGCACCAGTTCATACACTGAACTTTTCTCAAAAAAAATGTAATCCCTCCAGTTTGTGAACAAAATCTGAGTTTCTCTGAAAGTATGGTCCTCGTTCTAAGCACTAAAAGTATGACCTTTTGTCTCTAAGTTGATCTGTTTGTAATACAGCAAATACTTACAAGACAACTGGATACAAGACAGAAGTCTGTGTATGTGTATAAAGTTTTATTTAGGTAACAAAATTCTGAATCCTTATTAGAATTTTCCCATCTGCACTAGTCTTAAAATAAAAATTACTCCGAATATTTTTCTTGGAAAGAAACCAACCAAACACTCAAAGACTTCCCCCCACTTCTTTCCCTCAGTGGACTGTCTACAGATATTGTTATAATCTTTCAGATCATTTAAATGCCGGAGTTGCCTTAAGAAGGGTCACAGTGTTCTCTGCCTCAAACACCTTGGCAGTGTTGATTGCACAGCTTGACACTGTTCTGCACACGGGAAGAGAGCGTACCAGGGGAGCTGCCATCACTCACTGCAGTGCACACAGAGTGTACCTGCTGCAGGTACCTGCCTGGGCACAAACAATAGCTCGTAGCCCTGCTTACTGTTTCCTTCAAATATACACACACTGAAAAAATAGAAACTCTGGCTTTAGTGCCAGCCCAGACGTGTATTTCTAAAGGTCAGTTTAATTCATCAGAAATAGTTGAAAAGATGCCAGTTGAAGAGATGCCTTTCTACTGCGTCTTTTTGCTCTTGTGAGCAAATGTTTCTTAATGTTGAATACCTACATAAAGGGCAAGTTCTCTCTACGGAACTGCACAGTGCCTTTATTACTGATACTGCTCTCACCTCATATACAGACTTTTCGGCTGCACTGAAGTAACAGTTTAAATATCAAGCTCAATACACTTCACAAGGGACTGGGGAGATATGTCTCTTTTCTCACCAATATAGACCTGGAAATAAATGATGGTATTATTTCCTTGATCACAATTTAATGCTAGTATTTTAGCAACATCTATAATATCAACAGTCTGTCATGCTATCTAGTACATACATGCCATGGAAGTACAATGGGGATTTGGAGACCTGAGATGAGCACTGGCTGGTGAGGTATTGTGTACAGGAGGACACAGGCTGGAGCACCTCATTTTGACTCAAGGTTCACACCAATGCACTAAAACTGTGCCTCTGTATGAGAGAAAGGTAATATACCAAAGGCATGGGGAGACAAGGAGCACAAACTAGCTATAAGTTAGCAATCTCAGCTGCTTGGCAGGCTGCCTAAGACTCTGGTTAACTCAGAAAGAGGAAGAAGCCAGAGGGACTTCGAATCTGCTTCTGGGAAAAACATAGCAATGATGACAACAACAGTAATATGAGCAGTAACTACATATTTATTTGCACATTCTTTTATATACTGGATAACAGTGCACCGTAAACAAATTAATTCATAAAGACAAAGGAATTTCCTAACTTTTAATCTTTACTTAATGGAATGTTTCTGACAAATCAACATTATCTACATGATTTTCCTGTAAATCTGTTTTTGGAGTGTTTTTTTTTTCAGAAAGGTAGAGCAGCAACTGAAAGAAAAAGTAAGAAAAATTTATCTTTAATAAAAAATTGCTATTATTTGTTATCATTGGATTGTTAAGTTTTTTGCAATTACCAAGAGCTTTAAAAGAAGTAGATGATGCATAAGAGCATAAGAGATATCAGGACAAGCAGCAGAACACAGGAAATAGCTTTGATAATAAGAATACAACCAAATATTATGGTTAGGTATGAAAGGAGTCAAAAGACGAGGTCACGCTACCATTTTTTCTAATGAGTAATAAGTAAACATGCCAGAATATCAACTACAGAAAACAGGTGCCATTAGATTTAACTACATAGGTCCTCATATCAAAAGCTAAAATGGGTTACAAATTGCTTAAGAGTTCTGTATTTTCCTCTGCAAACAGGGCAGTTAATAAAAATTTCTTCCTGAGCAATAGAAATACCTGAAGATAGCAGAGGAGCAATCACAGATTGCTCTTGAAAACCACTTTTTGTATCACCTTTAGGAAAAGTGATGCAAAATGGTTCTACCAGTCCTGCGGTGAGGAATAAACAGTCTAATGGTGCAAACAAACATCATTTCTCTTCCCAGGTCTTTCCAGCTCCTCACCTCTGTGCCTGTGTCTCCAGGCCCTGCTTCAAAGAACAGGCATACCTTGCAGACACTGCTTTTCCTGAGTTTCAGCACTATTGCATGCAGCACTCCTGCGACCAGCAGCACGAGAGCAAACACACCACACAGGGACCCTGCCTGTATTAAGAGCACTCAAAGGAGTTTTGACATAAATACTACCTTTCACAAGAATAAGGTTTGGTGTATCACTATAACTTTTCAAGGTATTTAGATAACTGGCTATTCACAAAAGCCATTTCATGAGCAGAAATAGAGGATGGTCATTCCCTGGCTGGGATACCAACATCCTTTAGTGATGAGTGGCTGTAGGACTCCTAACATGGCAATTCAAAACCTAGACTGAAAATTATTATGAGTAGGTTTTAGTTTCATTGCTTTCTATGATTCTTTAGCATAACTATTCATATGTCTATTTATTTCTCGTGAACATGTCCTGGAATAACTTTGCCACTATACTACAACATCCCCATTGTAAATACTTTCGAGCAGGAACAAGAGAAGCCAGTTTCCCAGCCAAGAAACCAGACTTCAGCAGGAAGTGATCTCAGTAGCATATCCTTCATTTCTGGCGTTATTTGCCGGAGCCAAAAGTCAAATGAGGACACATCTAAGCACACAAACTAGTGTAAAGAAAATGTGCTACAAATTAAAGGGAAATCAGTCAACAGAGGACATATGAAGTACATTAGGCTCTCTTTTATTAACAATACACACGTCTGCAATTAAAATGGCAATATTTTCTAACTAACATACTGAAATGATAAAGCATCATTTATCTCTAAAAGTTTTCCAGATATTCTACTGTTATCTAAACACATATGTGGATTAAGGGGTGTGTAAAAAAAAAAGTCTGTCTCCAGATGAACGAGGTTGGAAAATCTTATACAGTAGTGTGAAGCACAGTAACATACACAGTGAATTCCTGCCAGGAAGCAAAGGTCTTTCCTTTGGCTGCTCCTCATGCTCAAGACAGTATGCAAATGGTAAGTTACAAAGACATTTGACAATGATGACTGGAAACCTCAGAACGTACAAATATCTTACTGATTTGTGACTGCTCCTTTTGCTGTTTTGCTAAGATTTGAGGACAGTTTATGAATCAGGGCTTCATAAGTATCTGACAGTTTTTAAGGATTTTTTAAAAAATACAATGATTACAATTATTTTTCCATAGGGTACCTACTTATTTAGTAGTTATGATGGAAAGATACTTTGAATACTGTAATTGATACTTGGTGGTTTCTATTACTCACTATGGAACCCATATTTACTGTACGTCATTCACCTCTGAATACATTATTTTCTAATTCTTTGTGATTTTTTTGTGCTGTGTATAATACCTGAATATACTGGAGATGATCATGAAAACTCTTGACAGCACCACTGTGAGATTTACTGGCGTTATTATTTCTACATCTCAGGCACAGGAGGGCTATTGTTAAGAATCCAGTATGTGCCTAAGCAAAATGTTTATCTTCATCTAGCCTTCACCTAGTTCGTCACCCTAATCTCCTTGTCATTTCTACCCTTCCTTTAGCTTTTTACAACTGTTGATTCCACACATTGGTGCATCCTCCCTTTTGAGGCAGCAGTACAGGAAACAAAGGACAAGTTCATATCCATCGTTCAGTACCTAATATGACAATAGTCCCTGACAGCTGAAAGGGGCAACTCTAAGCAAAATTCTGCTCACACCTTCCAGTCCTGAATTTTAGCATGCCCAGCTCAAATGAAATCTTCAAATACTTTCCCAACACCAATAGTCTCTATTGTGAATGTGGCTCTAATGAGACTCTTGAGATTTCAGAAGGTTCACAATTTGGCCAAATATCCACAGGTGTCACAACAGGTGTATTTCTGACATCAGAAGCACCTCACTGTATTTTTTGACAGAAAATATAACTCAGTGCAATACTTACTGACATTGGCAATTAGATGCAGTTTTCCCATTCTCAAAAAGCCCCAGACAAATCACATTTGATTGAAACTTCTATCCCCTTCCCTCACCAGTGAAATTGCATGGGAGGCAACATTTTAGTTCAAACAGTTAAAGTCTGGAAAACTTACAAGCAAATGAAATGCTACAGTCAAAATTATTGACCAACTTCATATGGCTTCTGTGTGCATTCTCCATAATTCATAAGGAAGTGACTAAAACAAAAAAGCTAGAAAAAGCATTAAAATTGTCAGAAAAAAAATAAACGTCTGATTATTGTAGAGGAAATAAGTTAGAAGAGAGTGAAGAAATTATTAAATACCTCTCACTGAAGTCTTTAAAGAGAATAAAATTCCCAGTTGGAACATTTTTATTTTAAATTTAATTTTTTATCTAAATATTCCTCTATTATCAGTCTTTAATACTTCACTCTTCAGGACTCTTATGAAACATATATGTCCTTTTTTGAATACATTTCCTACTTAACAGATTAGACATAATTGTGTTAACACATTTAATCCTTAAAACTATTTAATGAACAATGATTAATTCTAAATAATAACCTATTTATAGCTAACTTTCCAAAATTTCTAAGGAATAGGACAGGAAAAGAACAAAAATGTATTGTACTAATTTTCAACATAACTCCCTTTTTTATATATTTAAGAAGAAGCGAACTATTTATAAAAAATCAGCAAAAAAGACTGGCAGAGTGTATCACAATACTGAATTGTAAGATCAGCACTTGTTTTCTGCTGAGGAATACACACTTCTTGAGTACTGAGGTTTATGCAAATAAATTTCTTTTGACTTCCATTAATTTAATCCAGGTTCTTACTGATGTTGAAACAATATGTTAAATTATTTGTTCCCCCAGAACTTCCAACCCAAAACATTTTAAGGGTTCCTCAAATCTTACAAGAATCTGTTGAGAGCTGAAACCAAAGGGGTATTTTAATCCCTCGTGCAATATTTCCAGAAGCTTTTTTTAAGCATAATCTGAAATATACACTGAACATCTGTACACAGCAGTAATGAGAAATCTGTTAATTTATTATATGAATCCAATAACAATATCTCCTCTTGGCTTTTAGTTCCAGTGATCGGAATTAAGTAGCAAAAAATGGGAAGGGTGTAGTTGAAGTGGAGAAAATACTTTCCAGAAAGCAAGAAATAATTCTTTGAGATTTGTACATATTCTGAGAGATTAAAATAAAATGAGAAAAAAGATTTAAAAAAAGAAAACACAGCTAAATGCTCATGCAATCCTTCTTGTTATTAAAATAGCTCTTCATGAAAATTTAATTGTGATTTTTTTTGCCCCTTCAAGCGCCTAGGGCTTGACTACACTGCAAATTAAGACATTTTTACAATATCAGGAGTCATAGCTGTACTAGTTTAATATGGTTAGTACAGATAGCAGTAGGAATGAAGATGAGACATTAGTTTCAGAAAAGTCAGTATAGAACTGCCAAGAGCCATAAGAAAACATCCATGTATTTTCCTACTGCTGAAGTTTGTGTTTTTTACTATTACTAAGGGAATTAAAACCAGCACAGATATCATACTCATCTGTTCACTGTACAGATGTACAAAAGCAGAAGTACACAACCTGTCCCTGAGTATGACGCTTCATTTCAGCTATAGTGCTTCCATCTATCTCTCCTCCTTCCCGAAGGCTCACCAGATATCAGCCAGGAGCAATAGCAGATTTAACGTTCTGGCTCTGGCAAGCTGCTTTCTAATGCCATTTTTCCTGGGAAATTACGGTCTCTATTCCATCACACAACCAAATGGCATGTGTAACTCTTACATGGCAGTTGGCGGTTCCAGTGGTCCCAAAGGACACAACAGACGAGCAGGCTGAAGAAAGATGGTGTCCAAAACCAAGCTGCTATCTCCAGAATAATTAATCCATCATTGTGCCACTTCCTTTTCAGTGATTAAAGTTCTGTTGAGAAAGTGACCAGGAAAAAACTCCAAATACTTTTGAAGTAGCAACATGCCACCTCTGGGTACTCTTTTTTGCAGAAGCTGTAAAAATGGAAAGATGAGTTGCCTTCACATAAATATATGTACATACATGGGCAGTAGATCAAAGTCCAGTGTTTCCATATGTGGCACATCCAATCACGAGGAAAAAGAGTATCATCATGGCATTCAGAAGCCTCCACTGGAGTTAAGGAGGCCTACTGTGGCAAGAAAGTCGGCCTACTGTGTTCCAAGTCTGCCCAGAGACTTGCTTTGAAGAGTTTGAAGGCTGTTCATAGAGCATGACATTTTGGAAAGAAATCAAGACTTCATTCTCTATTTAGCTATTACTATGTAAAATGATACAGTTTCACTTCACAATATATATATACTCATTATTTTCATTAAGTAAAATCATATTCATTCAGAAATCTGCTTGTTTGTAAAATTTTACATTTTCCTCTCAAGATGCAACAGAAGTCTATCTCCACTAAACTATTACAAACTAAAATCTGTCTTTTCTAGAGATAGTAACTTGCTAAACAATTGAGGAATTATTTAGTACATGAATGAAACATATACACAGGCATATATAGATATGGATACTAGAGAAGAATACAAGATTAGAATCCTGGAAGAAATCAGTAATCGTAACTAATTAAAATCTAAATACAAAAGAGTAAGAAAATGTCAGAAACAAAAGTCAAACAGCACAAAAAATTAACTCTCAAAAATTAGATTTCTCATAGCTAAATAAAAATTTAGGGAAAAAAAACAAGGAAAAAAACCCCCAAATTTACTTCCCATGGAAATGCATATGAGAACCCTTAAAGTTTAAGGACACATATGGGATAAATTTATTGAAAAAGTTTTGAGACCAAAATAAACAGACCTAGGGTATGGATGAGACCCTTGCAGAAGAATGTCTGACTCTTAACTCTTCCCCAAAGAATTTTGGCAAGTTGATACTAACACTCAGATCTTAGAATGAGGTCATATATTTCTATCCAAGTAACTAGTCCTTCTGCAGATTTAACTGGAATGTCAGAGTACTGTCTACGCAAAGGTTTACATTTGCTCTAAATTAGACATGGCACCACTAAGAATCATGACACATTTGTAACCAGCAATAAATTTATAGCAGTCATAGAGTCTCTCTTTCCCCAGCTGCACTTGTAAATATTTCCTTTGGCAGTAGACTGTGAAAGAAGCCATACTCAGTACTTGAGCTGATGATGAAGTCATCCCATACAGAAAAATATCATAGGAGAAAAAGTGCATAAATCATCCTTCCTGTAAAAATAAATAAATAAATTCACAAATATATGCAAAGCAGGTTGCAGCTATAAAAAGTAAATATTTACGTGAATCTTGCAAAGAAAGATTGAAATTTAAACCTGGGAGACCAAGATTGTCACCAAGATTTATAGCTTTCCCAGATAAAGACTTAATTTTTTGCAAAAACAGGTCACTCATTGTTTGGATGGAAACCAGTTGTTACTCATTATTGTGCTGGTTATGACTCAAAGAGGAAAAACATTCCCCAGACAAAATTCAGTGATATGGGTGGAGCTCTCCTTTGAATTTTTGGTTTGTTTGAACTCAGTACTCAAAGCTAAACTTGGGGGATATGAACCCACATGAAATGAAAACGTTAATGTGGACCTCTTTTGAACCAATTTGCTAAGATTACACAGCTGTTGCTATAAAGCTCCAAAACAGAAAACTATTTCAAAAATGTCCAAAATTCAGAATAGAGATGAGACATCTGTAATAAAATTTCTGGAATGCTCAAAAGTAATTCCACAACTCAGAAAATTCTATAATCCAATAAGAGGTATTAATTTGCTGCACTCTAAAATACCGCATGTCTCCAGCTTCTCACAATCCACTTTCTGCATACAGAAGAAATACTTTTCTGAGCTGGGAATGAAGCAAAGTAAAATTCTAGCTTTAGGAAGACGTTTTGGAAATTGAAGCCATTGTCCTGGTGAAGTTGATAGCTATGTCCAAGCAATCCTACACCAGGTTCTCTTCAGAAATACAGCCCTTGCAATTCTTTCATGAACCTGAGTGCATATTAGTAAATCATTCCCACTACATTTTATAGCAATAATATAATTTTATACCCACCTAAAGCATACAAAAGGTGCCATTTTAGTTAAGTTTTTCATTGAACTTTGGTTCAGCACATGAAGCATTCTCAAAGTGTGAGAACTGGCTTCCATGTGAGGGACAATGAACAAGAGGGTCCAAGTGTGCCCATCTAGCACTTGGAGCTCTCAGCTCTCAGCATTCGATGGACCAGGTGAGCATGAAGGGTTTCTAAGTGCAGGAGTTGTGGAAATCACATCACCAGCACAAGCTGGCTTGCTCCACATGGCTGGCTTTGTTCAGTCATATGACTTGTTAATGTCATTTTAATGTACTTGATTTCATGCATTAAGCCTAGACTTTTTTATTTTATCCAGTAGGAAAAAGTCTTTAATTGCAACAATCTAATATGTTTTCCTAATCACTTCAAGCAATAAGTTCTGAGGACTTTTTCACTAAGTCTACATATAGCTAACATTTCTGTTCCTTAATAGATGCCTTGAATTACTGAATGCATCATGTAAGTTACTTGAATTATTCTATGCAACATGTTTAAATACCACCAGTGGCACACAAGTAACAGGACACATTCTGTGCCTGGAGCAAGAATCTCAAGAGGTTTCAGACTGCAACTCCTCTATGCCTTTCCTTGATGACATCAAGCATAACAATTTGTCAAAGAAGTGAACATGTACATCAAACCACTGCCAATTTTTGAGGACAGTTTGGAAGCAAATAACCTTCAGACTTTTAGGGCTTAATGCAAATACATAGATGAGAGTAAAGTAGATGACAATAAATATGAATTTTCATATAGGTCAAAAGTAATCTCGATTCAGGAAAATTTCTAAAAAGCAGTGGATTTGGGAGATTTTTAAGATTGATCAGCACAGTCGTGTGAGAAACAGTAGATTATTTTGATTAGATAAATTGGTTTCTAAGACTTATCATCACATGAAAAGAATGTGATTAGGAGACACCATTGATCTATAACATTTTTCTGTCTTCGGTTTCCATTTCATAGGGAAATACATATATGTACATCCTTACTTATTTTGCATCATTATGTACTTATATATTTATGTGTTTATTAACATATAGAGCTTATTTTCCTTTGACTTTATTTAATTCCACTTGATTTTCCTCCTTCACACTGTACCTGTCTCCTGCTTTTTGCTATTCCTTACGACTTCTGCATGTCTGACCATTTTCTCCTCTCTTCTGGCTACTCATTTCATAGCTTTGTTCAGCCATTATCGGTCTTTATTCCACATGCAGATACATCTGGGTGTCTTCTGTGTCAGCATCTGGATCCACTAAACTTCTCACTGCACATTTCTTTTCTCTCCGTGTGAGATCAGAGACAATGCCTGATGGTCATCAATAAAAACAAAGAAAAACAAAACCTACAAATGCTGCTCCAGGCTACTAGTCATTTTTGATTGTCTTTCCTCAGAAGGTATCTATTCATCTGGGTGTGATTAAGAAAGATAGCTTGTCCTAGGCAGTAATGACAGATCCTTGTTTAGGGTCCTGCGTTCTCAGACGCAACTAAATGTAATGATCTATGTAGAGACACAGTTCTTCTGAGTGAATGATAATGCATATTTCCAAATTTTACTGCATTTAAGTAGCAGGTGTTCACAAGATTACATTGGTCTACAGAAGCTAATTTCACCATCATGGTCCAGTGGAGAGATACATTATTCCAAAGAGAGTTGAATGTCTAAGCAGAGCAACATTTTCACAACACTGTTTATCTAATCTAACTGTCAGCTACAACTGGTGATCAAAAGGCAAAGATATTTTTTCTCCTCCTCGTCTATACCTCACATAACCTTGTGATGGATCTATCAGCTCAGTTTTGTGGTACTGAACTGACTAAAACACTTTTTTTTTTTTTGGAGTGCCAGTTTCCAGATGCATCAGGGAGCTGATCCGATCATACTCCCAATTGTTGAGCCTGGCAAATGGATTGTGCCACGACAGATAGGAAGGTTGAGCCACAGGCAAGATGATGAGAGACTGTGGTGTCACATCCTGATGGCTGCCGACAGTTAGGTCACTGAGGAAGGCATTGGCTCTGAGGAGACAGGCGTGGTTTTCTTCACTGTCCACAGAAGGATCCTAGAAGCTCAAGAACGATGATCTAAAGCTAGGTTTTGTCATGACTTCTCCATTTTCCATGGTATTTATAGCTTCTTCTTACAGTACATAGAGGAAGTCTCAGAAACAGAAAGAGATGACATCCATGTTCAGTAAATTAACATATACATTTAGAAAAAATATTTCAGACAGAAAAGTAAAATACAGTAATGTATTTCATTTCAGTAGCATAACTAAAATTTCTAAGTTATGTAAATGATGGCAAAAATATTTTCCACTAAAGTATTCATTAAATATCCCACATTTCACCAACATAAAACTCTAGCACGTATAATATCTAACACTGAAGATGTATTACATTACATGTATTATACGTGTTATACAAAACAGAAAGGTGTAGGATATTTCATCAAACAATTGATAGGTGGAGAAATAGCATATTTGTCTAAATGAACACAATGCAACCAGTCTTAATATATTAATTTGTAAAGCAATTAATATGATCCATTTTCTCTTGCTTTAGAATATTAACAAAATCTAGAAACTGAAATAAAAGTTGAGTTTATGTTTTCTTTTACTTTACTAGACTGAGTAGAGTCACCCTCTACTCTGACCACTCTACTTTTATTCATGCTCACTTCTCAAACTAGAAATTCCAGACACAAAACCAGATTTGATAGAGAAGAGACCTGGCAATTTCATTCAAATTTTACTACAAAGCAATTAAAAAGACATGGGAAAGGAAAGCAGTTTGTTATTCGGACAGCTTGGTCCTGGTGTCCTTCGTTATTTTTCACATTTACTTAGCACAAAAACCTGACAAAATATTAAACAATTATTAAAGATTAAACTCCTTCACCATTTGGCTAAGACTTTAGATCTCATATTGCAAACATGTAATATTTTTAGCGAAAGTAGAACATGCAATCAAGGGACTTTCAAGTTTTGCAAACTGAGCATGCTTATAACCTTTCTTGAAAACTGTATATAAAAGAGGTCATGAACATCACTAGATCCTCCATCTAAGCATTAAACAAAACAGGAAATTAAAATACAGCATTTTTTATGTTTTCCATTACTCATTGAATACAACCATTACAGAAAGTATGATCTCACAAAGGCTTTTTTTTCTTTTCTTTTTATCCAGGTGAGTAAGGCTAAAACTTTCTTTTTTTTTCATACTTTTTATTTACGGAATAATTTATGGTTTATTTCCTCATTCTGTAACCAAAGAAGGAAAGAATAACACAGAAGCTCTTCTCATAAATATTTTCTATTTGTTTTATTTATTTGCAAAGGTTCATTCTCTTCTGAAAAAGCACGTGCATTTCAATTAAACTAATATCCAGCTTAGGAAAGGTACAGTCACTTCAGCTGAAATCATGTTGAAACCAGGAAACTGTGGCTTCCTTGTCAAAAGCAATAAAAAAAAGGAATCTTTATTATTTGTCTACAGGACACAGTGACTGCACAAAAATCAAGAGTCTACTAACATTGCTCAACAGTGAAGTTCCCAAGTATTAATAAAAGTCTTGCACAGGTTTGGTTCTCAAAATACAACAAATATTAAAGGTCATCCTCTCAGGTAACATCATGATTATAAACGACAAATGACATGAATGAAGCAGAAAGTTCTTCCTCACTTGGAAAAATTCCCTGTCATATTTACATTTTGTGTTACCAAACTTTTTCTGGAATTTTCCAAATGTTTCCCCCTTTAAAAGCAGAGAGCACTAAAGCTTTGCTACTTATGCGCTACAAGAGAGCAAGAATCATAGAAACATAAGGTCTTTTAGGTTAGAAAAGACTTTTAAGATTATTTAGTCCTACCATTAACCCAGCACTGCCAAGTCCACTGCTACACCATGTATCTAAGTGCCACATCTGCATGGCTTTCAAATACCTCCAGGATCTGTCTGATAAGCATTTGATTCTCCACAGGTCTGATCCATATATAGTGGCACTCAATTCTAATGTCTTCAACAAATGTTTTACTACAATACCTTTCTTAACCTGGACTTTGAAAGTTTTAGTACTACTCCTTTATTACAGCTTTTCCTACTGATTTCAATACAGTTTGAGATGGCTTCTGTCTCCATAACCATATTCTTTTCTACAATACTTTAACCATTATCAGCCAATTAACACAAATTAAAGGATCTAATATCAGATCAGGCATTCCAAATTAGGCAGGGCCAAAACCAGTTTGTAGTACAGAACCTTAGTCAGTTTTACCATTTGTCAAATTATTTTCTGGTCTTTAGTAAGGTCACCTACTCCATGTGAAAACATACATATTCTAACAGAAATTCTAGCCAACTGTAAATATACTTCAAAGGAGGGAGAGGAAAAGATGGCCCTATTAAATTACACTTAAAATTAAGAACATAATCATATTTTAAAGGTTTTTAAACATTTTCCATTTTCAATAAACAGTGAAATTTTCTACTTATGACCTTAACTATCAGTGTGCAGGAGAAGTTGGGAGTTGGATAAGGGACAAGTGGGTTATAACAGAAGATCAACATTAACTTTGCATAATCCAGGGACAATGGCTGAAGTCAATGTTAATCAGCATTTTGTCCTTATTATTCCTCTCAAAATGATGAATTTCCCATAGCACCATAGTTCAGTGAATGTGTGTAATCCTCCCACTCCCAAAACACCACAGGAGTTCTGTCTTGGCATTTAATGAAGGCTGCCTTCCTTTAATTTCAAAACTAACAGCACTTTTCTTGGGGCCATAGCTGAAAATTTTCACTCTTGCAAGTAATAACATAGTGCAAAACAGCTGATGAATGGGAAAAAAACCCAAAACAACTAAAAGAAGAGCAGCTGCCTAAAGTTAGTAATCTACACATATTTTTCTAACAGATAATCAAGCAAATAAATGATGCATGTGTTAAAAATTACTCCAGGCAACTATAAATTATGTACTTGTCCTGGATGCAGTAGCAAATTATTTAACTTTACCATACATCAGCCTTTTCTAACCCTATAAAGTAGTCACATGCTATCACATAATACATTACACAGTTCAGTTTGTGATAGAATAGTTAATCTGAATAATTATTCATGCATACAAAACACAAGAGGAAAGAGAATCTACATTTACTTCATGAATGCATCAATAGGTGCTGCATAACTTACCCCTTCACTTATCAATATACCTGCCGCTTTTTTGAAAGAATTGGGAAGAGAAGAAGTAAAAATTGTCTTAAGGAATTTATTTAAAGAGTTTGAATATAGCCACATGCATGACAAAAGTTAGGAAAAAGAATACACTTCCAAATGCTGGATAAAGGGGATGCTGCTGGAGCACTGTAAGACCAGCAGCAAGGAACACCTACACCTGCAGTGGGATGTAGGTAGACCCAGGGTTCAGTGCAATCCTCCCACAACCCCTTCGGTTAGAGTGTGGCTGAAATTCTGGAGTTTACAGTCTCTCTTACATGGAATGGTTTCTTTATAAACCACAAAATGTCAGTTTTGCCCTGTCTGAAAAAAAAGATTTCTGGCATCTGTGCTGGTCAATGCTGTCTGAAAGAGCCCTTTCTGCAAGCCAGATCACCAGTGCCATTCAATTCTGTAGAGTCTGGATATTTCTTAACCCCTGTGTGCCCCAACCCTTAATTTCATTTCAGCCCAACCAGCTTTCAGGAAACCAAACTGTGGTTTTCAACCTTGTGCTCAAACTAATAAAGCAAACAAATTTATATTAAAAATTACTTTTACCTCCGTATTTAAAAAAAATAACAATTTGGGTCAAGAGTTAAGAAATACAATGAAGGCATTCTATAGCTAAATGGATGTTAATATAGTTATTTATTACATTTCTGAAACCAGTGCCAGGTAGGCTGACGAAAAATGAGTCTGAGTGGTAGTGGTGAACATCACAGTGGTGACAGAGGTTCAGATGGGCAAATGAGCAAAGTACTGGAAGTCTCTCAATAGTAGATCTGAAAAGGAGGTCATAGAGGCTGGGTGAAAGGTAAAGGAGTTTGACAGGTTAAATTACAGTGAGGACAGTCTTGCTCTGGAACATAGGCAGTAGAGCTGTATAATCCTACAAAGACAATATTTACTTTAGCCACCGTAAGTGACACGATGCTGGGCAGTGTTAGACCACTGCTGTCTGCTCTTCCTGAAGATGTCACAGAGGCAATTTCAGCACAGGAACCTCATAAAAAAGTGCCATAGAAAATAATGTCAGGTTAGTTTATATAGTACACATAACCATGGATGCCTGGTTCAGCAGCCAGATAGAAAACTCTGCTGGCTGTCATAGCTCTCTCTTTATGTTCAAACACCCCTCGTACACATAAAAGTTTTCACACACAAATTGTTACAATACTGACTGTGGAAGGATTTTAATACTAAAAAACTTGTGGAATGTTCAAACAAACAAACAAATCCTGAGCCTTTTTCAAACAGCTCAGATACTGAATAAAAAAGCCAAAAATCTGATATCTTCTGGAAGTCAAAAATCAGGTATATGTCATGTTTCGTGGAGATTCTGCATCCAGTTATGTGTCATTACCGACAGAACAAGAAGAACACTAACACACAGAATTGAGCTCAAAGCATATTGACATTTTAGGCACTTTGCCAATTACCAGAAAATTAAGAAAACAAAAGGAAGAATGAAATTAATAATTTTTTACTAGAACTCTTCATGCTGTATGAGAAAAAAATCCCCAAAATAGTGAATCCACAATGATATAGGATCTCAGAAATCAGGAAGGAAGGTATGAAGCCAATAATGTACAAACGGAAAAGAATGACTCAGCTGTATAAATTATTGAAATCCTTTTCGTAAGTCAGATGAACAATCAGTGGTATACTACAGAAAGTCTCTATAGTAATACATATGGCTACTCAAAGAGCAGTCAGAAAGAGCAGAGCAAAAGCAGACCAAAGCAATTATGACAATTATGTCTGTTCTGTCACATATGATATGATCATGTACACTCAGGATCTTTTAAAAGGTACCAGAATCCCAAGGACATTGTGGTGAGAGAACTGTTTGCATGTGACAGTGGTATTTAAGTATGGATTACGCCTATTAAAACCTACAAAATATAACGTAAAACTATAAATCTAATACATTTTGTGAATATATTTCCTGAAAGTATAACACAAGCAAGGGAATTATAATTACTTTGATAGAAGCAATTCTCTAAAACTTCTTGAAATCTAAGATTCCTGCTCTTTGGTTCCTTGAGGGGCCAACCACTGCCCACATCTTGACTATACTTCTCCAGAGTGGGATGGAAAACATGGTCACTTTAGTCTACAGAAGTCTACACAGCCTGGCTTGCAAGCAGCCTTCAAGCTGCAGAACACAATTCCCTTTTGTGTTGATTTTGATGAACATCCTCACCTATATATAACTTGTGGTATTTTTTTCTCTTTTCATGATAATTATAAATGGTTGTAAAGGAGTGTAGGTGTTCTTCGATGTACTCTGTCACTGCACTATTCTTTTTGACTTATTACTACACTTACTACCATTTTGTACACATTGAATGAATTCTGAAAGAAAATAAAATGTTGAAAGGCACGTACAATCAGCCATAAATGGAAGCAGCACTTGCTTGAGCTTTATATTGCTATTCCTGAGCACAGAGAACATGTTTTTAGGATAGAGGTAAAGCACAAAATATTGGCACTGTGAAGAAATACTTTCTGCTTCTTTCTGTCTTAAAATGGTTTGCTTTTACACTATTACACCTACTTTGAGGTAATTTTTTCTATATTAAATACAAGTGAAGACAGAGCAGATAAGACTATTCAGGAAGGTATTAGGCATAGGATAGATTTTGACTTTGCCTTTGAATTAGGGACCACCTCTATATTTTCTCATACAGAATTTTACACTAAGATAGATAACTCATATATCAATGCACTTTCATGTGGTAGTTGGTAGTCAGTATCTCAATACCCCTGGTATCTCAATACCTCTTTATTTATAACTAAAGACTTTCTTGAACATCATGCACTCTACCTATTCTGGAAAGGATAAACAGCAAATGGTGAGTTTTGCAGACCAGTTATAAAGATACTCAAATAATAATCATTAGAAATGATTAGCACTCCCAAAAATCACAAAATATTAGACACTAGGTTCAGAACTCAAACCTATTGGAATGAGAAGGCATCTGAATTAAGGCAGATATAACTATGGGTAGCCAAATCATTACGACTCCCAGATTTCTCCCTTCACTTGTCCCAAACAATTCTCAATGTGTCACTTTTACTCATCAATTTTCTTCAGTTGCAAGTTGATTACTATCCTACCAGTAAAATCTGCTTATGTCTTGAATTAATAAACATTCACCATTTCTGAAGGTAATATCCTGATCTGTCCAGCTGATGCCTTCCTTCTTCAATACGCTACTTTTCATTTACAACTGTTCTTTCTGCTAAATCTGTTGATGACTCTTCACTCAACAGAGAGGAAGACTGTGGTGTTATAATCATGTGCAATGGAGGGGTGGTAATGCATTTCATAGGGTAAGACAGGATAAGCAGCTCCCTGGTAAAGTAGCATTTGTATTAGAGCTTGCCATCACTTAAAACAAGTAAAAAATCTAGATAGAAAATTTTGTATCTTAAAACTCCTTTTCAATGATTCAGGCGTTATCACAGTCTGAAAATTCATGTTGAATATATACATGTATTAAGAAGAAAATTAGTATCTGCAGAAGCTTAGTCCCAGTGATTTTGTGAACCTTTAAGATCCTGAAAACACTCTCCACTGTTATAAATATTGGCTACAAAAGCTTTCAGGTTTTCTTTCAATGGATATTTTGCTTGGTTTTTGCCATTTTGCTATGTCTGAATTCTGGCTATTTTAGCAGCTTCTCACCCGTGAAGCTTCAAGAGGTTTGTTTGGTGGTGTATCCCAAATACCGATTTTTCTGACACTGAAAAACACCTACTTATGTCATTCAACCATATGACATCAGTTTATGTTGCTCTTGAGCCTGTTCTGTCACGTCTGGGGGTGTGTAGAAGTAGCAACAATAAGATGATTTAAGCAATGATAATATGAATCATGCTGTGTTACAGTAAATGAATATTTTTTATGTTTATTGCTGTATCTTTTCCCAATAAAACCTTTACCTTTAAAATCAAAAATAGCTCATCCATAACCCCAGAAGACAAGCCAAACTTTCCCACTGAGAGAGAGTTTTCAGGACAGCCTGCAAAGAACATACCATATATCCCAAGAATGCACTCCTTTGCCTCTGCTATTTTAAGTGCACCTTAGGAAGCTATAATAATTACTGTACTCATCAGCTGTAGTAATTGTAGGGAAGAATGTTCATATCAAACAGAGTTCGCATTGCTATGGCAACACAGCCAGTAATAACAGCATGGACTATTTTAGAATGGGGATCCCCAGTTAGAGATCTGAAGCACCTGCAGGTGCAAAGGATTTTTCCATGTGTTAGAAGTCCTCTTCTAACAGCAAAAAAAGACAACAATTTGGAGGGGAAAGAAACAAACACAAACCAAAATCAATGAAACATCCAACTGTGCATCCTGTAAGGGCCTATTCTAGCACTGCACTGCTTTGCTGTTAGAGCATCACTGCTGCAATCAGAATAATTGACAAATAAAATAGCCTGTAACTGATAGAAATGAATCTTTCCACCTTTCTGGCTGTGTACTGCAGCCTAAAAGAGGGTGCAAATTATAATGGGATGTGGGTGCTGAATTTAATCACATTCACACCCTCTTTAAGGATCCTTCATGTTACAAGAGCTACAAAAGAAACTTAGACTTATCTACTTGTAGACGCTATTCCAAAATAAATCAGAGCACCGCTTTTAAAGTGCAGCGGCTACTCTGAAGTAGATCCCTATGCGGGAACTCTCACACTGCAGAGTGTTTCCTTTGTCCCTCTTTCAAATTTACCTTAATCCACTTGAGATAACCAGAAAAAGTCTCTCTTTGCAAGCTATTCCAGTCAATTTCCCAGTGTAGCTTTTTACTGTAAGTGCAATCAAACCTAGTAACTGAAAGTACTGATTCTAATGGTCTGTTCTAATGCTACACTTCCAGGAATAATGAAAATTTGCATTATGAGAAATAGCATAGAAATAGCAAAAGTTAATTTTCAGAAACAGGCAGCCATTTTTTGCTCATTTGAGAATGAAGTCCATAGTATGATTTCATTTTGAAAGAGTTATCCCTTGATGCAAGTTTTCTATCACCGATATTTTCACAGAGCATCAAAAGTGTGGTTATGTATTGGAATCCTTTCACAGCAGCCCATTAACAAGGTTCCAGCCTTGCCTGTATCTGGACTTTTACTTCCCCTCTCATCCTACAGCTACTGTTTCCGCAGTCATAATGATCTGGCAATTTGAACAGGCACACTCCGCAATAGAACTGTGTGATTAAATATCCATGTATTCAGGTTAGTCTTTTTTTTACTTTAGTGGATTATTTTAATCATCTGGTTTCAATCACAACCCACAAACAGGCTGAATTTGTAAAACAAGGTAACTGGTAACTGTGGCCAAGACGGATGTGTTAGGACCATGGGAAGTAACTACTGTTGACATGATCTTCCTAAGTTTTCCCCATGGAAAACTTTATTGTTAGTAAAGAGCCAACTACAAAGTATAAGCAGAAAAATATATCCAACAGATTAAGACTAGAAAGCTTTGCCTTCTATGTTTGCACCTAAATGCCATTCTGTCACCCCAATCTAAAGGAAAGTGATCACAGTGCCCTTAGGAAATGGGCACAAACCCAAAGTATTGCAAAGACAGCCAGCTTTCTCTTTTTTTAACCTCAAGTTTTAGTTCATCCAAATTTCATGAACATGAAGTTAGGCTCAAAAGCACTCAGGGCATTTTGGATATGAGCTGCACTGCTGACTATTCACACCAGCAGAGCTCTGAGAAAGCCCCAGCCCCAGCAGAGCTTCTAAACAGTATTTTAGAGCTGTAGACTTCACTCAGAAGCCTGTAACAACACAATGCTTACTTCTCATATTGCAACTTAAAAACAAGTGGGATTTTTACTCACTGCTTTTCTGTAGACAGCTCTTAGTATACATGCCATGGACCACAGGAAATTAGCCATGTTTCTACGTTGTCTGCATTCTGAAATTATTACGGATAAGGACAGTATTATGGATAAGGACAAGAGGAATAACCCCACACTGATTTCACAATATGTGAATTGAATTCAGGTCACATTTGGTTTTGGTTCTGGATGTTAAATGCTTGATTTCACTCAATACATAAAATTTTGCTTCTAAGAGTATTGGGTCAGATTCTCAGCTTTGTACCTCTATATTCTGATGATTCAAAAAAATGTGGCTTTCTTTCCAATGCAGATTTCCTAGTACATAGAAGTTCCAAGTGGGAGAATAGAATTGACTTTAGCTATACCAGATAAACATATGCTACTACATTATACATACCTGAGCATTTCAGCATATTGAGTATTCTGGGGAAGGCATTGTGGTGGTTTGAACCTGAACTTGATGGACAGTCGTTTAGACCAATAGCGCTTGTCAAAATTTACATATATAAATCCCGTGATTTTATAGAGAGACGCAGGAACTCTCTCTTGCTTCTGGGCCTGGGACAGGTCACAGGGCTGCCCACTCGGCCTGGCGGGGGCTGGGCTAGGCCTGGCCAGGCCTGGCTGGGCCTGACAGCGGAGGCCTGGCTGGGTTGGGGCCACGGTCCTGCTCCGTCTTGGCTTGGCGGGGGCCGGGCCACGGCCCACAGCTCCGTGTGGGGCAGCATGAACTCCTCCCCGGTGCGGCAAAATGAACTGAAACTTTACACCAGAAACCAACTCCGGCCGCTGCCCAGCAGAGATCATGTGACCAACCAGCTGCAAAGCCCAGACCCCAGGTAAGAGCAATCCCTTCAGTGCTGTAAGTCCCTCAGAAGAAATGAATCCTGCAAACATCAATCCTCTCCCAGGTCAGAGGAAAGGGAAAGGCAAAGGCACGTGAATAAACACCATGATAGTGACACCAAAGTCAGTGAAGAAGAGAGAACTGAAACCCAGAGAGAGAGAGAGGGGATAGAGGAGATGCTTTTAAAACCTGAAAGCTGAAAATCTTTTGTAAAGCTATGTTGATGGACTACGATACATCAGAGAACCCTTTTGTAATTTCATGAAAGCATGGGGGGTNGTTTGTGTCTTTATGTTGTAAGTGGGAGGATGGGGGGAGGAGAGGTGTTCTGAAGGTTTATTCTGACCCTTAATATTCTTTTTTCTCTTAGTTCTGTTAATAAACTTCTTTACATTCTTTAAGTTTAAAGCCTGCTTTGTATTCCTCCTGATTCTTATCTCACAGAAGGTAAGAAATGCGAACAAACCCACTACAGGCATATAATTAGACCTGTTGTAAATCTTTGGTCCTTGAGAGATTAATGTAACAAAAAGTTCGAAGCAGTCAATAAAATGCTTAGATCTGCAGTGCAGCTGATCCAGAAATGGTTCTGATCACCATAAGGAATGTAAAATCTGCAAACAGATGTTGCAGTGTGCTATGGCCGATTCCCCGGCCAGCAATACCATAGCAGGTGCACTGGTTTAATACCCACGCAGCCCAGGAGCCCTGTGAGTGCCCAGAGGGCTGTGCGAGGTATACAGATCACCCCCCCATAACTGGCCACTGCCATCTCATCCCTTTCCCCCCTGTATTAGGTTTCTCCGTCTGGAAAGTTCTGTATCCCTCGGTTCCCTGTTGGCCCCCGTTACCCCTCTCCTCCCCATTGGTTCTGTACCCCTTGCCCGTGAGAATTTGAACCCCGCGTCCCTGCCTCATTGGTTATTTTGTATTTTCCCCTCCCACTCTGGAAGGGATAAAGTATCTGAGTAATCGCCACCCGGTGGCTTCCGCGTGGGACTTCCAAGTTGATTAAACCCAATCCTGCTCTCCCACTCAGAAGTTCCCTCCGCCTCGTTCTTACCTTCTCAGCACGCCTGGACCATCGGTGGGTTAGGCGAGTCCAGGCTGGAACCTCGCTAACCCTCCCGCACGCCCACGAGCAGTCTCCGCCACCCTCTCCCACGTGGGTGGGTGCCCGGCACTCATGGTCACCAAGCTAGCCGACATATAGTGCCATGGCAAACAGACCTCTTTTATTCACCAGCCAGGAGAGGACAGAGATCACACCATTGGAACCATCTCGTCCAAGACAATTGAAACTCCTTCAAAAGCCTTTAGGATTTTAACTGAATAGAAAGAAGAGTATTATTAGAGAATGTTAGATTACTTTAACCATGGCAAGGTAGTTGTTATTCTGGTATTGATTGAGTTCCTAGAACAAATTTTTAAGTTTGGCTTTTGCTTCACATTATTCTTTAAACAGAAGTCTAAGCAGGAAAAAGAGCATTTAGAGATGAGAGAGACTCACGGAGGCTATGACACAGCTACCTTGTCATCAGGCAGAAAAGAAACAGATCCACCTATACTTATATTTGCATTCTCAAATTAGGAGTAACATAAACTGAACCATAAGCACATTGTAGGCCTTGAAAAGTCAAATTGAACACTGAGCGTTTTTTTTTTTTTTAATTACTGATTATTTAGCCTTGCTTATTGCTAATAAAAAATAATTTATAATTGTTCTTCCATTACTATAAAATAACATACTTTTTCTAAAGATAAGATTTAAACACATTCTTTAAGCAATCAAGAAGGTATTCTGTCTTTCTCCCTTCCCTTTTTTTTCTTTTTTGAACCCCGAAAAAGATTTTCAAGATTTTGTTGACTTAGAAACTACTAACTACAGATCTATATGATTCAATGTAGAAAAAACTTTGCCTTCCATCAAAGCCTATTCTATTCAGGCTGAATGGTTTAACATTTTACTTCTTAATTCCACATGGCATGGATAGCCACCCATGTGTGCCTGCATACTCTTTTATATCATTACTAATGTGGCTGTGAACCACAGATGCTGTTCCTTGAAGTTAACACCTGTGCATTTCAGCTCAGTAATCTGAGTTTTTTCTAGGTTTTCTATTACTTGCTCCAGTGTTATATTACTAGATATAATTATTCAAGTTTCCACTGTCAGGAATAGAAGCAGATATAATTCCTGTCCCAGACACTTTTTTAATTTTTTTTTTTTTACTTTCTCTTCATTCCTTGATTTATCAACTCTAGTTTTTTTACAAGTATGACTTTAGGAAGGAATTTTCTTTGTCTGTCTACATGTTTCTGACAAAAATTTTGCCTACATGTTCAAAACTTGTACCTCTTGAGCAAGTAAATTCCACCAGAGAATTCAAAATACAAATAGAAATACTTTTTATTTGTTTTTCCCCACACAGCTTTAAATAGGTAATCTTAGTTTCCATTTTCAGAGAAAAAAAACTCAGTAGTGTTCAGTGTTCATGTTTTCCTTGTTTTTCTGTTGGTCATACGCTCTGCCTAAGCAGATTAAAAACCCCATACATAGGTTTCAGAGCTGTGTTACACTCTAATAATTCATTAAATTGTCTGCTTAACTGAGTCTTTTTTTTTTCTCAAAATGTGTGGGAATGAAGAATATGCAACTGCAAAAATGTCATTCAAATAGGCAGATAAGCATAAGAAGGCAAAAAGACATGAGTACATAACATCAGATATTTAATTATGAAAAATAAAGATGAAGTCAACATTATTTTAAAGCAAATTTCAGGGAGCAGAAAAAAATACAGCAAATGCTACTTTAGACATCAGTAGGTGTAAGCATGTTGCATAAATGTTAGTGTACAGTGTCTGTGCAGGTATTTAACTGTGATTAGCAGTTTCCAGGAAATGTCTCCTCAACCTCCATGAGTCGGTGGCTGACTCTCTCCTGATGTAACACTGAGTGGCCTCATTAGCCATGTGGCAGAATAGGCCAGGCCAAAAGTGCCCTCTTTGTCCCAGAATTTGTCACCTCTCACCTTCTCCAGGCTTAGTTCCTTGGTCCTTGGGAACAGTTGCACCTGCGAGCAAAGGCTGTGCCCCTGAATGACTGTGCAGCTGCAAAACCACAAGTACATGCTGGTTCAAAGCGGACTGTACATCCATGAGTCCTTTCCCTCAAGTCAACAGACGGCCATCATCTAAAATGACCATCACAGGCATCAATACACCCTCTAGGGTGTAACCAGCACACCTCTGGCAGTGCTGACAAATAAATTCTGGAGCAAAAAGAAGCATGGAAGCATATGGTTTGATGATGAAATCCTAATTGTGTGGAAGTCAGTTGTCAGAATCCAGCTGATTCAGAGGTGGAATATTATCCCTTATTATTAATCAGTGTATTTTTAGTGTGAATACATAGATGTGTATATGTGTATATATATACATGCATATTCATTATGTACCTGAAGCAATATTTTGCATTCACTGAGAATGTTTTATAATTAAAGTGTTTGCATAATTAAAGTTCTTTCTTCCAGAAATAATTTCTATCATTGTGCAGTAAATCACAAAATGGTAAAGGAGGCAGAGTTGGCTTATCTTTGAATGATATAAACATTATTTGATGCTTTGTAGTATCTATTTATGGCAGTTTTTAAAGCTTGCTGTATTGAAAATGTGCAATATAAAAAATTAATCTAACCATGTTCCTACTTTAGGCACTATATGTTAGTATCTTTCACTCTTTATTTTGATGCCAATGCCTAATTAGGAGATCCATTAAAAATCCCTGATATTTATTAAACGGAAAAAACCCCAATGTAAATACCTTTTTTAATTATTATAGTATTTACAGACATAATATAGATAATAAAGTCAAACATAAAAATTAATAAGACTATAAAATGAACCAAGTCTATTTTATACACATAAAAATAGAAGGTGATTTACAAAATTGGCAAACATGACTGATGAGAACAGCATCTGCATTAAAGGCTGATTTAACTTTACTTCTGTAATATTCATTTAAGATTTTACTCCTTAATTTTGCCATTGGTCTGGGCACAGCACTGTAGACGTGACATGCTTTGATTATAATCCAGATCTAACTGGGTGGCCTTGGACAACTGATTCCTGAACTTGTTTTTTTTCATTGCCAGTAGTGTGTAGGGGAAGTAGAGTCTGTCTGTTTAGGTGTTTCTTGACTAGTAAAATGGAAATGGTCATTCTTATCTGTTATGTAAAGATGCTACAGGGATTTGGCAGCTAATATGTGCAAACTGCTGCTTGTGAATATTAAAAACAGACAGCTATGTGCTACTTATTTGGTTTTACAGTTATATAAATTACTGTTTTTATAAAAAGGGAACTAGAAAATATTCCATGGTGTTTTTAAAAATGAGGCCTTCTCATTTTCCAGAATCACGCTATGATAGGAGTTGGTCAAAGCAGATGATTTTAAAACTGCAAGATACTATATGCACTAATGAATATGCTATGCATGATGCATAGTAACCAGGGTTTTTGTAATCACATTTCCATTTATAACAATTTTTAAAGCAGAAAGCACAAGAGCCTTCATAACTGAAGGAAATATCAGTGACTAATAATTATGAATAAAAATTATAAATGCTTTTTCTCAGTTATGGATCAATATGTGAAACAATCGTTAATTTGTATGGGTTTGGAAGAACAGTTTCTGATAAGTCACAGATCTACTGTGCTGTCAAGCAAAAGGGAACAGACCCCAGTTTTGAGAAGAATTTGTTTCATCTTGTAGCCGGAACATTTACAAACATTACTGTGCCATTTTCTCACTGGAGGTCCCCAGATAGAGGCTGTCAACTTCACAGCTAATGCACATGAACAGTAAATCACCTGCATCAGTCCAGATGACCCTCCCAAACTATTTTAAGTTTGATATTACACAGGATGCGATAAAAATCTTCATAATCTTCATTATCTGTGGTGATTTTAATGGTAGAGAAGTGGAACAAAGAGCTTGACTGCGACCAAGTTAAACCACTGCAAAGGGTTGGTAACTGAGTGTATTCCAAAGTCTTACATTTACAAGCAGTTTCAGACAGCAAAGAAGGAGAAAATAATTATTTCTGAAAAAAAATGTAGTAAAGTTTCAAATCTCCATTAAGAGTGATGACTCGTAGCTTTGATAACCTTATGGATTTCACACACCTTTGAATTATCTGAGTGACAACGAGATCCCCAAAATGAAGAGGTGGTTCTGGACCAAGTTGCTTCTGACATGGGAAGCAGAAGAAGAAGAGAGGAAGAACAGATCTGCCGAAAGAACCAGCAGAGGAAACTCGTTCTTGCTGCTCTTCCTGCTACTATTGTGGCCTAGGAACCATGGCTGGTTTTCTGCTGCTGATCTTGTATACCACCAGGTTTGGTCTTAGAATGACCAGCATATTGCAAAATAAAGGCAACTATCCATCAAACCTGCTGTCCCCAAATTTTGAAGACTTGGGAAGAAATAAAAACATTCAGCTAAAACGAATCACTTAGACGTAATCAACGCTTGTGGGTGATGAAAAATTTATAAATGACTCTTGAGCCCAGATAAACTGTCAATGTTCTGGAATTATTACACACTGAAAATTTGTATACTGTCTCTTTATTGAGCAGATAGATTAACAGAGTTTGTATAAATTAAGCAGGAAATCGAACATATTACTATAGCTATTCCTGTATATGTCTTGTTCTGCAAAGGGATGTATGAGTAGTTATTTGCTATTAATGATAGACACAGATATGAAAAGTAATATTTCAGTGTGTACACGTTAGACATTAATGTTTTGGTCTTGGGAAATTTTTTATTTTCACAGTGAAGATTCCATCAGCCCATTTGAAATATCTTCTGGAAACAGACTTCAAAAAAAAAAAAAATATATTTCAGGATTGAGAGGATGACTCTGCCAGGCTCTGTGTGGGACAAGCCACGCGCTGCAGGTAACCCCAGAGAGGCCCTCACTCATGGATACCGTTCTACCCCCTGCAGGAATTCTGGGGCACAGGTGGGGCCAGAGGGAGGCTGATGGAGGTGGTTACAAGCCTGGGTGTGCACACAGGGCCCAGAGGGACTCCACGGTTTTCTTACTCTGCAAGTTTTAAAAGAAGCACGTTTTATATTTTCTGGAGGCAGCCCCTGCAGACCTGCTGTCTCTGTGGGTAAGTGGCTCTGTAAGTTTACTCAGGACTTCCAGACTGTTGTAGTCTATTGAAATAGGATTGTATGAGCTGGAATCAAGACTAACTGAATTCACATTAGTTTATGTTGTATTTTGTATGTATCATTAGAGGATTAGTATAGCTGTACCTTTCCCTTATATAGTGAGCCCTTTGAAAACATTTTGAAAAGGACTAATGCTTTAGCCAAACACTGCGTATAAAAATGTTCTCGGGTCGAATTAAGGATCACATGGCAAAATTAATCAATTAGAAATGTGTATCTTGTGCTAGTGCATTATGAGGATAACAACAGTTTCTGTAATCATTTACTTAATGAATACAGTCATAGAGTAACAAATCTACTACTAGTCTTAGAAATTATTTCTTCAGCAACTGAATGAAAAGTATTTCATTTTTGAAAGGTAACCTTTTCAGAAGTTTCATAACTCCCACTCATGTTGCACTCTTTACCATCAGCCAGGAATATTAAATGGGTCCTAGCAGAGACCTTTCAATTTCTAGTGGAATCAGAAATACCTTGTGATTCAATTTCTGTTGCTGAAAACTCAGATGTGTGTTTCTGAAAAATTACTAACTAGAGAGAAGTCGTATAATTAAAAGCAATAAGGCCCCCAAATTAGCTTCCCTGAAATCTAAATAGTCTGTAAACTGCATTCAGAGCCACAGATTGGTCTTTGAGATAGAAAAAAAAATAGAACTTTGCCAAAATTTCAATTTCCTTACATCACCATACACTGTGATAACTCCTATCAGGATCACAGTCATGCATGTGTGTGCTGGAGCTGGTGGGTCACCTTAGGAACTTAGGTAAATGTCATGGTTTAACCCCAGCAGCATCTAAGTACCGTGTAGCAACTTGCACACTCTCCCCTCTCGCTTAGAGGGGAGAGGAATTGAAGAAAAAAAAAAATGCCATGGGCTGAGATAAGAAGAACACAATAACTGAAATAAGGTAAAATATAAAAATAATAATGTTAATTATACTAATAGCAATAATAATAATAGTAGTAATAATAACAGAAATAACGGAGAAAGAAAAATAATGCACAAGAGAAGCAATTCCTCATCACCCACTGACTGATGAGCAGCTTGTTCCCAAGCAGCAATTGGCAGCTTCCATGGGCCAATTGCCCTCAGTTTATATACTGGGCATGATGTTCTATGGTATGGCCAGCTTAGGCCATGCTCTCTCTTGGCTTCTTGTGCACCTGATCACTGGCAGGGAACGAGACACTGAAAAGTCCTTGATTTGAGTGAACACTACTCAGTAATAACTCAAACAATCCATGTGTTATCAACTTTGTTCTCATACTAAATCCAGAATACAGCACTGTACCAGATACTAGGAAAGAAACTCCCAGCCAGAAGCAGGACAGTAAAGAACTGAGATTTTGTGGCATTAAAAAATACAGAGCATTTTAAAGATGGCAAGGCTTATTAAAGGTGTGTCCAGAGTTTGTAGGGTTCTTGTCAATATTTCTTCCATACAGGCAATGGCACCCTGACAATGTCCATCCTACCATCCCTGTATAGAGAGGCAGACACACCACTGCTGACTTGGACCTTCACAGAGCTCACCTGCTCTCTGTTGCTTTCTGCAGCTCAGTCAGTGTCCACCACCTCTGCTTCTAACATTGACAGCTCATGCCAATGCTTGCAGTTAGGCTGGCTGGATGGAAATGTCTCTGCACTCAGACAGGAAGGGACTTTGCAAGAAGTTTATAGAGCAACATGATCAGATCAGCAGGGAAAAAGAACAGGTGGTGAGAACACTAGGTTTCCACCACTTAAGTTGAGAAGATTTATACTTGAAAGCGGTTCTGGCCTGGTCCTTCCAACTGAATATCCATTAGTTGCTGCAGTTCAGTATGTTCATTCCTGGAGCACATCTCTGAGGTTATTTTCATTCTTCTTTAGGCTGCCAGAGCACAGTGGGCAGCAACAGAGATGGCTCGCCTCAAAAACACATTTCAGATTTGAAGAAAAACACTAACACAGATGCACCCATATGACCGTCACTTCTGCTTCCCTAACATACAACCACATTTGTTCAAAAAGTGGAAATCTATCCCTCCCAATGCCTCTTTAATTTTATTCCCTCATTGTTATTTTCATCTCCTGTTTTTTCAGAGCTGTTTGACTATATGAGCATTTTGGCCTTTTTATACACAACTTCCTATCACCTCTGTGATATCCCCTTTCTTTTCCCAAAAGCTACATTTGACTGCACGGTTATCATCCAACTGCCTAATGCTTTGGCAGAAAAACTGCTGTGTCCAAGCTTCCTGTATTAAATCATCATTTCTGAGGGTGGAGGCTAGAGGTTTTAAAAAAGGAAGTGGTGTTTAACAGAAGGTGGCACCTATTTAAAATATGTTTTGGGTTTTTTTTACTAAGGAGACAGAAACAGAATTAAATCTGATTTTGTTAAATCTGAGAACAGAGCATGGAAAAAAAAATCATTTTATGAATACTTGAACAATAATTTCTTTCATTTTACTTTAATTGCTATACAGTCAATGCTTAAATTTTACAATCCTTAGTCACAAAGGACTTTAAGGTCATGCTGCAGGCAAGACTCGTTCCAAAACAAAAGTGGCAAAATACATACAGCATTTTCTACTCATACCCTATGCACTATTTGGATTTCTTCCTGGAAACCTTGGTCAAGTCTCAGTCGTTCTGTATCTGGACATTTGCACTGGGTGGTAAAGTGAGCCAGGTGCTGTGTTAGCAGCCTCCCACTCCTGTATGTCTGTACTGCTGAACATCCAAACCTGTAGGCTACAACAATTGATATTCCCTACTCATCTTCAAAAACCCTGAACTAGTTTTTGCAATGTTTTATTTCAGAGATATAGCTTTTACCTTCTAGGGGTTCTGTTCATAAGAACTACAGGTCTGTCCTGATAAGGGCATCACTCAGGGCTTTTCTCAATAATCTGTACAGTTTTAACGGGCCACACTCACTGACATAGCTATAATTGCAGAGGATTTATAAAGGGAAATAGATTTATTTGTAGATTTTTAAAATTATTTTTTATTTTCTAGATTTTCTCCAAAGGATATTTTGTTAAAATAACTGTCCTGCAACTACTGGCCTGAGTGTTTCTGTATGTGTATGTTTCTGCTCCTTGACTGAATGCTTGTAAATTTTCAAACTGAAAACCAGTCATTTCTAAAATTCCAAAATAAGCTTTCAGCTGATGAACTTTCCCTATTTTTTAACTGAAAATATATCTGAGGACTTTCAGTGTCTTTCTGCTTACAAGAAGTCTGAAGACTCTGCTATTACCAAAGCACTTAAAACGACATACTCTATCAAGCAGCTATTTTTCCCCATAAAATTCTGCATATTTAGGGCTGTAGAGATGAAAAGCTGGGTTTGTGTGGGTATCTGACTATACAGTAACATAGTAGACTGAAAATATGCATCTCTTTTTTTCTTATATGACCAAATTTAAAAATTCACTGTACACTTTAAAATATTGCCAGTTGGATTCATCAAAGTAATGTTATTCCCAGAACCAAAATAAAAGAAAAAGTCCTCCTCACTGGGTAGCTGTGAACATGCAGGGTATCTGGAAACACTTGATGGAAGATGAGAGAAGATGTAAACCTTTGGGATGGAAAATATTTATTCTTCATTGTATGGCCAGCACATTTATTTTATACCCCATGATGGTCTTACACTATCACCACATGCACTTTCAAGCCTTCCCTCATGATCACAGGAGGGAAATTGCAACACTGCCACGGAGCTCTGTCCAGCTAGCAGGTGACCAGCACCGGACTCTCGCCCCGCACGTGAGGGAGTGACGGAGGCTGCTCACAGGTGCGGGAGGACTGGCAAAGCTCCGGCGTGGGTTCGCCTAATCCACCGATGTTAAGGGCGCGGAGGAGGCAAAGAAGGAGCGGAGGGGGTTCTTCGTAGAGGGCAAAAGGGTTTATTGAGTGCGAAGGGACAAGGGTGAGGAATCGCGCACAAAGAACCAAAGAAGAACCACGAAGGGCCAAGATGACAGTACTGACCCAGGGTTTCATGCCCCAGTGGAAAGGGGCAGGGCAAACATGAAATGAGCAATGGTACAGGGACAAGGGACTTGTACTAAGGCGGGGAAAAGGGGTACACAGCCAATAGGGAATAATGTGAGAGGGGAGAATTGACATGGGCCAACAGGCAGTCGAGAACCACAGAACATTCTAGGGAAACAACTATATATGGAAGGGGAAAGGAGGGGACGGCAATGGCCAATTATGATGATGCAGGTTTGCATATTCTGCACATCTCTCTGGGAACTCACCCTAAACCTAGGGTTCTTGGGCTGTGGGGGTATCAAACCAATGGAGGTGCTGATCTATATGGCTCTACTGTCCATGACATGCTGCAGTACAACACAATCAGACTATTGCAGCATTTGCCTTGAAAATCACTCCGCCTCAAGCAGAGACCAAATTACAGAAGACTATTAATTATTAAAACTCTGAGCTTCATCTAGTGTTCAGCTTTTCTGGGTATCCACCTTCATGGCAGCTATATTAAATCTGTCAGGATGCTCAGTGGAGGTTTTCTGCCAGTTCTTCAACAAAACACTCTGTTCATAGCAACACATTACCAGCAAGGATACTGTGAGCTGAATAAAGATATGGGCATTTCAGTCTTGAAAACTTGGCTTAATCATGCCCCAGGAACCTGCAATGATCTAACAGGAGTCGTTAAAGAGACACACTGACTTGACTGAGTCTTGTCTGACTGTGTCAAGTCATACCACTGTCACAGACATCAGCCATGCTTTCAGAATCCTTATTTTGCTGTTTCCTTTTAGTGGTAGATGTTTTTAGGGCATGACTGGCAAAGAGAAAAAAAGAAAAGGAACTGGAGAACTCTGGACTGGACTTCAGAACTCAGTGTCCACCTCCAGACCTTCTCCTAGCAAGTTCCAGGCCTGATGAACACACAATGTTGTAAGGGTTTGTTCAGGTTCCCAAGGAGAGAAAGAGATATATGGGAAAGGCTGTTTTTGGAAGAAGGGAAAAGAGACTTATGGAGACAGAGTAGCTTTCCACCTGTGGCTTGATGGCAGATAGTAACACTTTTTGGCAAGAAAACCAAGCACTTGTATATACAATTATTTAGATGTGCTTAATAGGAGCAGTAATGGGGAAGGTTACAACTGCTTATTAGTACAGCTTAGGCATTAGACAGTCTTGTTCTTGTGCTTCTCAGACAAGCACTGTAGCTGTGTGCCCTATCATTACTAGCCTAAACTAAAAGAGCAGTTTTTTGTCGTATCAGAGTGGGGTTCCAAGTGTTAAAGGTTATAAAAGAATACCCAAAATTCTTAGTTCTTCGTGGTTTTATTGCTAATTTGTCTACATATAGGAAGTTTTTCCAAATTAACACACCAGTTACAGAAAGACTTGGCTTTTCACAGGAGAAAAATCATTAACAAGGCGGTAAATGGTGAATAATCCAGTGACTGATTTCAATGTAGTCCATGGACATATGACATTACTAAAGATAATAATCTTTAAAAAGAATGGCCTGTTTTTAGTATCTAATCTGGTAAAGGCATCTGCCCACACTGAGCTCATAGCAAGAGTATGGCTATAGAGAAGAGTGGCTCAGTTTGCATTCAATAGGAATGGACCCCCTCAGCACAAGCTAAAAGGAAGTTGTATGCCTCACCCTCCTAAGCACCTTTGAATATCCCAGCCACTGTTTTATTCTGAAAGATGGGTTGATAGCAAGCAGCAATCAGAAACTCTCTGGTTTAGTGCTATTAAAATCATTACTGGAGAAATTTGGAAAAAGGCATCAACATTCTTTCATTGCATTAAAATATTCTGTCTTTTATGAGCTGAGTCATAACAAGCTGAGACATATTTACTACTTAGACAATTTTTAAACATTATAGAGTACTTGTTCAGACTATTACTACCATGAGCAAGACAACTGACATTTTCAACTTTAATATGAATAAACTCCAACATTAGTACTGCAACAATGCAAATGACTGCAGTACCTCTTCCATTAATACTGCTCAACCAGGAAATTACTTTAAATTATGGTAGCTGGCAGTTATGTATCTTGTATTTATGACTTCCCAGCAAATGCAGCTCAGAGTGGAAAGGCATATTTTACTACTATAAGAATGAAACTTCTTTAGTCTTAGGGTTTGTTTGTTTGTTTGTTTAAAATAGATGAGACGCTACATCCCTCCTACTGAATTTCACCACAAGAGCTGTCAGTAGGCCATCTGAATTCTGTTTTCCCATCCTATATCAAGATCCTTCTGGATTAGATTTATTGTTGCCTTCCCCCAATCGCTCCAACCCACAGCAGTCTCCTCTCTGATGATGAGGGCTAAAAATAGTTCCCTCCCGAGCCCAGCTCAGTAACTGTAATATCCAAACACACAGAGAAGGCAGATGTGCTAGTTGGTAGCTGAATGTTCTCTTTCACCACTTCCAGCCAAGAAATAAGGCCTCAGTGCTGGGCTCAGAACAAGGACTTAAATCTGAAAAACTGGTGCTCAGTGTGTATGGTAAGCTGCTTTTGAATAGTGGGAACAAAGTCAATTACAAACAAACAGGCAACTCTAGCACAATAAATTCGCTTTGGTGCAGAGACAACCGAACCCTTCAAAACAAATATATTAAAGAGTATGTGAGCTCATTGAATAATCACTCAAAGTAACAATATTAGCAACAGAGTTATTTAAAATCTGCAGGCATCTTTTCTATATTTGAAATATACATTGCAAAATATTTTTTTATTTCTTTATTCATTATTGCCTGCCATAGTGAGAGAAAAGAGACAGCAGTCTCTTACTCTCTGAGTGATCCTATTGCAAACTGGAATGGGGTTACCCGGTAAAGAGGGTTGCAAGACGTATGTGAAGCCAACTGTATATGGGTTTTCTCCTCTCTATTTCTTCTACTAATCAATAAAAGCTCTTTAAAGTGAAAAAGTTCTTCCCAATAATGCAAAGTAGATTATATTATTTCTACGTTTTACACTCTTAAATGCTTTGCAGTTAGGCTCTATGCCAGGATTCTACTTCACTGGATCATTATTTGTGTAACACAATTAGGTATGCAGAGCACCCCAAATGAAAGCACAGTCAAGCATCCTCCCATACGCATTCATGTCATTCTTTGGACAAAACATACAGAGGCTAACGCAACCCCAGAGACTCTACTTTGGACATCTTATTCAGATTTTGCTAACATCAATTTTTTTTTGCCGAAGACCCAGCCTCAGGATCCAGCAAATCCAAACATCAGCACTGCATCTGTGTTTGGTCATACTTGAAACCAGATGTATGTAAAATGGTGTTTATGTCATCTACATGCCATCTACTATCATTCAAAATGGTCCCATGCAGAAGGATGGGACACTCTGTCCAACAGAGATCCAACATGCAGAATGATTAGACTTGGCAGTATGAAGAATAACTCAATTTAATTCAACTCATTCATTTAGAAATCCTTTAGTATGCAGAGCAAAGGAAGGCAGACCACACAGAGTCAAGGCTCTACATGGAGGTACAATAGAGACAAGGATGACACTGAACTCCCTAAATGTGTCTATGTGAATAAATTAAATTTTACCTGTGAATTTGACCTTCTGTGGTAGCAAACTGTTAAAATATTCCCCAGCACAGATTTGGCACATTCCAGCTCCTATAACCCCCTCAAATTCTCTTATTTTGTTTAGCTGCTGTAACCAGCCAGTGACAATTGCTAATAAACCATTTGTCTGCCTTCTGCTGGAAGGGAAGCATGTTTACTAGCACTTTCCCGTGGTACTTAGAACATTCCCAGACATGTTTAATTTACTTCCATAGTCACAGATTTTATAATCATTTTATGTGAATCTTTTCTATATCTTGAATTAGGATACAAAGATAGTTGGGAGTACAGCAGGATTTGGGATTCCGGAGTATTTTGCTGACTCAAAAAGAGCAGATGTCTCTGAGGTTGATCAAGCTATTGTAGGAGATAAGTTAAGAACAGGTTGCTGAGTAGCAAAGAGTTGGGGGTACAAGAACTGATTTTGAATCCGTATTCCCAAGATAAATCTCATCATCACACCTCAGGCAAAGAAACTTGCTTCCAGGGCTGCTTGCTGTTTACCTTTTGGCTGTTGTTTTGAGGATGCATTTTTCCTGGTTTCCTATTTCCCTGGGAACATAGCCAGGGTCTGGTCATGCTGTTAAAAGGACAGGCTAGCCCTGCTAGCCCTCCTCTAGACCTGACAACCTGGACCTTTGTTCTCTGCCCTGCTCTGGTGGTTTTGCTTAGGTTTTGCTTAGGCTATGCCTGGTACTCCTAGCAACCCGAAGATCCATGCCATCCCTTTCCTCTCACCTCCCTTCATCCTTCCAAATTACCACTATCATTACAGAAATTACACGCATATACACACAGAAGAACCAATCACTTTTCCCTAATCAGAATTGCTTGAATAAAAATTGAGAAAAAAGTCAGTAAAATGAAGTGAATTGTAGTAGTTTGCAGCTTACATGTGTGTAATTGTTATTGACTGTGTGTAGGATTTCTGCTAATACTTCAGAAGCTGGGAAACTGGGACTGGTCTTAAACCTGAAGTGGTACAGAAACATCCTCCAGATGCTTGTTCTCAGGATGGAAGGATTATCTTTTGGCCCTCCATAGTTGTTGCTTTTACACTGAAGGAGGGAGAGAGAATTCAAAAAGCCAAACATTGCTGTAATTATTGCAGAAGGAAATGGCATCCCTGGAGTGTTGTCAAGAGAGGGAAGACAATGGGATCTTCAGAAGGATGCTGATAACAGTGTCACAGCTGACACAAAGTACAACCTCCTGAGGATGAAAACAACTATCACGTGCAGATTCAGCAATGCCCATCTGAAATGTGGTTATGCAACTCGGCATTGAGTGGCTCAAATCTAAACTGCCAGATGATCCAGGAATGGTTGGACATGGTGTTAATAAGCACAGAGCCATGAGCCAAGGACTCTGGCTGTGGACAGCCACTCTCTCCTGTGCCACTAGAGATCTGCTCCCACCTGCTCTTCATCACTCTGACTCTAAACTCATTATCTGTTCTGACAAAGCTGTGCCTATGGGTGTTGCCTATTCTGTTTCAGTCAAAATGAGACAATAAGGCAGTTTATCCTAAACCATATAAATACTGCTACTTAATCTTTTTCAACCCAGCTCATTTTAAGTGCGATAAGTCACAGTAGGTTTATTTTGAAATGTCTGATAGAAAACTGAGCTGATTGACAGACCCACATACCATCCTGCTCCCCCGTTACTCCACAGGTGGCCTTTGCCAGGGAGACAGACAAAGCTTGCCAGATGCTGTAACACCTGAAGTCCCTCCAAGGAGAATCACCAGATGTGTGTGCCCACAGCCCTTAGGATAGATACTGGTAAAATTTCTTCCAAGGGTGATACTAATCTTTAGACTAGACTGAACCACTGTGTTACTTAGGAAAAAAAAAGAAGAAGAACAAAATTCTCAGAAATTCCAGTCTCTACCTTAATTCTTCTTTGGAAAAAAGTCTGTCTAGTGACATTACTGCTCAGAATACAGCTACTGTAAAACGTCCTCAACTCTTTCTGAGAAAATGTCAATTTCTCCTACATCTATTACTTCTAATATACAGATCATAAGGCTTTTTTGTATCATAGTAAGTTTATCTGACCTATCTGGAACACAGAAAAAATGCAAATAATTTTCTAGCTTTGTTGTTTTATGAAGTTATTCAGAGGATAGGAAAAAAAATAAAAACTGCTTTGTAGACAAAGAGGGTGGGAAGCAATTTATCCTCCTGCTTCCTTATTATATAACCAATTCCTATTCTTAAGTGCACAAATAAAATAGACTAAATTGAAATAAATCAAATAAATTACATTACACAGTTTCAAGCTCTACATTATGTCTTGGCTGTAATAATATACATTATCATTAATGGCTTTCACTTTACAGTGCTGAAAGTCAGATTTGTTATTGTCATCTTCATTCCTTGACCTTTACTATCGGCATTGCTCACATGAAAGTATTAGTCTGCTGTCACACTTCAAGAAACCATGTAATAAGGTCAACTATGCATCACTCTAAGTCATCTAAGGCTATTTTACCAAATTTGCTTTGTGACAAATGTGTAAGATCACTGCAATTATCTACAATGATAGTTAGACTTCATGCAATATACGATTCAGATTCCAATTATATTAGAAAATACTAGTGCCAGATGACTAGTGTAACATTTTATCACCATGAATCCCATATCCATTTAACTGAGATGCAACAACGGACAACTTCAATTTCTGAAATGAATACTTATATTCTGGAGAAATGTATAAGTGAAAAAATATTCTTATCTACCCTCCAATTAAAAGCCCTTATCTGCTTTTTGGTTTTGATATTCATTAGGATTTTCAGTGTTTGGGGGAGTAATGAAGGTTAGATTTCATAAAAGAGTTCAGAATTGAGAAAATAGTTTTACTGCTGAACACGTAAATTCCTACGGAGATTTGTGAGATACTGCAGTATATCAAAGAAATCTGCATTAAGAGTATGCTTTTCCTTGTATTAAGGAAGATGGCAGGAGAAAAATGCTCTGTTCAGCAGTCACTGCCATAAAATGATATAAATGCAATTACATTACCAAGGGACCTCATTTTGACAACCCAAGAGGGCAACTATATTTTCTGCTTACAATATATAAAAGATCCCAAGCACTTGAGTCTCCTCAGTTTTTTGAGCTCTGATTGTTATTCCTTATACTGAGGATGGAGGAAGCTTTTATTCTATGGCTGTAAAGGAAAAAGGAAGACACTTTCACTGGCAGTGGATGAGTGGAAAGGCCTCCATAGAGACTGTCAGGCAACTGGCCGGACATTTACGTAACCAGAAGAGGTCCAATGCGACATAGCCAGGTGGTATCTCTGCTTTGCAAATCAGAATGCACAGTGGCTTCAGCTCTTGCTTCTAGTCCTAAATAAAACAGCCAGGTCATTGGATCACTAATTATCACCAACAACACAGGCAAAGGTCAAAAACCATTTGGCTGAAAGAACAACTTATGTAAAAAGGGACTTAAAACATATTGCGTGGGGTTTTTTTTCCCTTCTCTGATCTTGAAGTTCTGAGAAGGTCAAATGTTGATTCACTAGTCAATTGCCTAGCCAAGGATTGCCTAGTTATTCATGTTTTATAGCAGCTGGAGCTATAAACTACTAGAAATGGTATTCTGAGATTAACTATGCATGTACACATCACAGAGTCAGAAAAAGTGCAAAATTCCTTTCGTTCATCTATAACAAAAAGAGAAATTCAAGCAGCTTATGCAGTTCTTACATCCACATTAACAGAAAAAAATTTCAAAGGAGAGAATTTTCAGGAAAGAGCAATAAAATTAGGTGCTAGTTTACTAAGAAATATTTTAAAAATTTAGTCTTGCCCAGATTCAGTGTAATAGAGACATAGTGGCAGACTGAATATACTGGGTGTAATATATATTATTTAGGGTTTATAGGATAAAATTAACAAAGGTTAATAGAATTAATATCAGGAAAGGAAACAGGAAGATCAACCCATGCTGTGTGGACATTTTAGGAACTGAATCATTGGCACTTCTGTGCCACTCCCAGTAACAGATCACTATATAGAGCCCTTAGGAGCATTCCGCAGAAAGCATGATATGTTCTGCCATGGAGAGCAGACAGTTCAATGGCAGGGAAAAGCAACTGCTTTTCTACCTCTGATTTTTATGCCGGTTAACTTTCTTTCCAGTCCTGCTGTGGAAAGAACTCTTGGTAATAAAAGGCATTCTGTATAAAACATAAATTCCTATAAAATTATAAGTTTTGTAGACGAGAAAAGGCAATTATTTTCTTCCCTGGAAATAATTAATCAAGCTTTCTGTAGTGAAAAGTTTTGAAAGCATATAAAGCACACAAAGCACACATTTTTACAGAAAATGTAAGTTTTCTCTAAAGAAATGGGAACTATTATACATTTACGAATGTTTATACTGTTGTCATTTATTTTTGCTTCCACAATGATGCCTCATTTTAGCATGGGAAACTACCTCTGTTTCTGTTTTGTGCATTACTTGTGCATAGCTGATCTTCTGCTAAATGAGCAAAAAGTGTTTTTACAAGTGTACTAATGTTTCTTTCTCCTTCCCATTTACCTAGTGCTTTCATTTTTCAACTGAGTTCACTGAAGGTTTCTTGTAGAGAGCTTAGAAACTGATTTTTCCAGCAAGCATCTCTCTCACCCATACGTATAGTGCCTACTACCTAGTGAATTAAGAAACCAGCATGTAATAGGACACATCCTTCATGAGGATCCTGAGCAATTCTTGTGCACCTCCCATTCCTAAGTCACACGGAATGATACATACATGATACAGGGCTCGTATAGGGTTGCTAGGCAGCTGCAAACACCTGTGCTATGTCTCTTACTTGCATGCCCAGTCTGTACAAAAAAAAGCTGTGGGACTCCTGATGAGCTGTTATCCTTCAACCCATGAAAAACAATGTAGTCAGGCAACTGCATAGTATTAACTTTATTTATTCATGTCTAGATTTCCAAGCTAAAAGCTAGGCTCCAATCTGCCAGTTGTTATGTACACACCATGGTAAAATAACATCTGTACTGAGGAGTCTACAAACAAGGCATATGAAAAAAAGCAAGAAAAGAAGAGGCACATGCAGGAGTAATTTGCCTTTGTCTAAAGAGCAAAGCCAAGAAGACTGTGCAGTAGGTCAGTACTGTGGCTAATAGGTCATCATCTGAAATATAGCTCACTACCATTAAAACTTATTTCCTTTCTTTTTTTTATATGCCATAATTAATTTAATAAAAATACTTAAAATGAGTTTTATTTGCAATTATGTGCTTAGTCATGGCATTATACTTATCAAAAGACCATGATTATATAAGGCCCACATGTCAAAATTTATATTATTTAGTTCTAAATATAAACATACATCTTCACATATTCAAACTCTAGATTAGAGTAAGTTTTTATCAAAGGGCATACCATTCTGTCCCCATAAATCTGCTGCCAAATAATCTGAATGGGTATTTTGCATAGTTAACATTTCATGAATTTGATGTGCATAGATTAATCCAACTTCATACTACTTTACACTAAGACATCAAACTTAACTCATTCTTTATTTCCCTGAGGAATACAATCAAAACCTTCACACGGCAGCCTGGTTCATCTCTATTGGACATACTGATTCAGTCAAAAAGAAAGGGATAGTATGTCATGTGTTTCAGCTAGCACAATTCAACCAGAGTAAATACAATATACAACTGTGAGCTGACAACACTAGTCTCAGTCCAGCAGAAGATATGTGCCCTCTTCCAGATCACTAAAATACCAACAGGCTGGATTTTCTCACCCCATGGCATGTCTATGTCCTGAGGGAAATTTGTCTTACAGTCCAGTTTCATGGTCTGAGACAGCAAGATACAGTGCCGTGACTGAAAAGGGCCATCCCACCCTTTTCTTACCACCAGCCTGCTCAGTTTCATGACACCATGTATCCCCTTGGGCTGCAGTAAGCATTTGTGCAGCTGCACTCAAAACTAGTCAGGAACTGGTGTCAGTTCGAAAAAAAAACCCAGCACAATGAAAATTAGTTGGATTCCACAGACTGAAACGAGAAACTGCATGAGATGAGGAATGGGTGAAACTGTCCCTTTTGGTGGATGATCATCCATGATCCAAACATATTTACAATCTTGGCTTATTTAGATATTTGCCTCAAAATGTGTTTATTTTTTATAAGATATTTTTTATTCTGTCTATAGATCTAGTATCTCAGGTTATTTGTTCCTCAAAGTACTCTTCCTATCCCATCTCATGAATCCATTCATAAGTCTGTTCAGAAATTATTGGCCAAAATAAATCTGTGGCACATGACTTATCATAAGGTGCTTGTCTACCAGCCACATGGGAAGCCCAACTGTAGAGCTTCTCAGACTTCATGACTGCACTTTTTCAGAATGCCTCACATGGTGGTCAGAGCCTTCTCCTTTCGTATGTCCAGGATTTTGTATTCATTCTGTGCAGCTGATCTAAGCATCCTACTCAGGGATATATCACTTTTGGTAAGAGAGCATTTTCTCCTCTGATCAAGAGAGGATGTAAAACTTAATAGCACTACAGCCACCAGGCTGATTTTTGCTAAAAATGTTTTGTTTGTGTAATAAAAGTTCCTGTAGAGTACACTGGAAGTAACTCTACCCTGCAGCATTACTAGGTGTGTTCTGTCCTAACACTGCCATTTCTCTTGGCTGCCTGCTCTGAGCTCTTCATCCTTTCAGAGCTCCCAGTTCTGGCTTCCAGGGCTGCATGATCTTCATTGGAGCCTCTCCTGTCTCTTGGCTATTGGCTGTGATTCTTCATAAACTTGAATTGGCTTTGCTTCTCTCTAAGTTACACACTCCAGGGCATTTTTTTCAACAGGAGACTCCAGAGGAAGTCATATCCTTTAAGACTTGAAGAGGATGAAGTCCCATGCTATTTATGATGACTGAACTAAAGCTTAGAACAGCAATTTATATAATTGTAAAAATGTGTTGCCCTTTCATGGTGAGTTGACGTTGGCTCTCTGTCAGGTGCCACCAAGCCACTATCTCAGACCCCCTCCTCAGCAGGACAGGGAGAGGAAACAAGATGAAAAACTCACGGGCTGAGATAAAGGCAGCTTAATGTAGAGAAGCAAAGACCATATGGAAGAAAAGAAAAGCAAAGAGGTTTATCCTCTACTTCCCATCAGTACGTGATGTCCAGCGCCTTCCTGGGTAGCAGTGCCTCAGTACACACAGTGGTGGTTTCAGATGACAAACATCTCAATAAAAGACACACCTCCTTCCAGTCTTTCCCCTTTCTTTTGGGTTTTATTGCTGAGTATGATGCCATATGGTATGGAATATCCCTTGTGTCAGTTTGGGTCAGCTGTCTCTGTCCCTATGTCCCTTCCCAAACTCTTGCCCATCCCCAGCCTACTGGCCCTTGGAGTAGGGTTGGACAGCAACAGCCAAAACGCTGTTCTAGCGACAACCATAAAACACAGCACTGTGAGGACTGCTATAGGAAGAGATAAGTAGCTCCATCACAGCACACCTTTGTTGCTGTGCACATTTGAAAGCGAATTCTGGTTTTGTCAAATGTGAGGTTGTTCAATCTGGTGAAATTGCTTAATTCTACAGGCAGATTGCAAATACATATTTCAGCTATGGAAAAGGAAAATTGTTGGGCTTTGTTTCCAGATTTGATAGGTAAATGTTCTCCAATTGGCTTGACATGCCACTACTTCTAAAACCTTCACATAAAGTCTCCAAAAACAGTGAGGCAATTCTGTATTCTACTTTCCACTAACTTCCACCACTGATCAAAAGATTGTTTGAAGTGATCTCAGAAACTGAGTCTGAGTGGGAACAAATTCAGCCAAAACACTAATTCTGAAACTTGAATGCTTATGTGGAAACTTTTTTTCTTTTTTTTTTTCTCATTTCTAATGGTCAGTATCACAAGAAGTGTTGATATAATTATTGAGCAGACACTTCTTTGTAAAGCACCACAAGCTTAAAACTGCTTCAGTAGTAAGACTTCAAGATCAAAGTTAAAAATACTTCATTTAGTTGTGATGACAATTCTGTTAATTGAGCAATTTCAAAGGTATGTAACTTTTGCTATTGCAATTGCTTCTTTGTAATTAGGGACTTTTCAAAGAGCTTGGACTCTCTCTGCAGATCCTTTCAACTGACCGCTGTGTCGGCACCATAACAAGATGAGTGGGAAGCTGGTCTCCTGAGAGAAGAATCATGCCATATTGGTTAATCCAGTCTTCTGCTACTATAAACCAGTCAGTTCTGCACAACAGAAAGCCCTGAATTTTCTCAGCTGCTGCCTTCTACAGTAAATCAGCTGCAAGCAGATCAGCTTTTCAAGAAAAATATATATTTATGTACTTTCTGATACATCTGATACATAGAAATTATGAATACTCTGGAAATACATCGTTTTTGAAACAGATCTGCATCCAGTGTCAAAGCATTGATAGCTTTTAAATGGTCTTCCAGATTGCAATTATGATAAACAGCACTATATTGCCAATGTCACTTCCATTAGAGATATTAAAAAAATTAATAAATTTTAAAAAGAACAGCAAGAGTGCCTTTGTATTAAACCAATTATCTATGTAGCTTGGACTTTTGATTATCTCTGTTACATAAATGCTGTCATATTCCTATGTTCCTCCATCAGGACAAAATTCCCATATCTTCAATGAGGAAATCAAAATTGGGGTGCTAAGAGGAGACGATGGATGAACAGTGCCTTCAACGTGTCATCTGAATATCTTGTATTTAGCAACTGAGTCTCCAATGACTTATTATCATTTACAATATCAATTTTTTTGCATTTCTGGGGAAGAAAATAAACTTTGGAGAGGAAGCATACAATAATTCTTCTCATTTTAGAAAAAAACCCAAAAACCAACCTAGTAGAGAAATAGTCTGAGTTATGCAACACCATCTAGAAAGAAGTTATTTTATCACTGCTTGGAATAAATGGCCACTCAAAAGGGCATAGTCTGGAATGTTTTCTTGCAATTCGAGTTTGAGCTAGTAGGATAATATTTGGCAGAGCTCAGCTATCTTCATAACAAAATGTCTCGCAAAAATATTGCTCATTACAAATTAAAAACAGTAGTGCAAAAAACTACAAATATAAAGAAAGAAGACAAAATTCTATTTGTCTTTGAAGACAGTTGACAGAAGATTATTTTTAAAGTTTTTATAAAAATTCATTTTAAATGGGTGTTCTCACTTATCACAAATTAATATGCAAAAATAAAATTACATGAGTTAATCTAGTAGAAGAAAATGCACCACAGGTATAGAGAGGAATAATAAATTATATACTGCAATCTCAAAAAATTTAAAAATGCTTATTATATTGAGACCTCAAATAAATATAAATAGGGAAAAAAAAGTATGAACAACAGTTTTCTGTGGAAACCTATTTTTATTTGGTTTCCAAAATAATTGCTAAATCCATCTTTACTAAGTACTTTTTTTAATTAAAAAAAAAAATCACAGGACAAACAGTTCAGTGTTTCATTGCTTGTTTGTATGTTTATACGGTTAATAAAAATGTATATTTGAGGTTCCTGTAGTGTTTTTTCTTGTTGAAGACAAGATATTTTCCAAAACATATTGCTACTTAGAGTTTAAAAATTCCAAAAGACTCAATTTTGATATTTTATCTAATTTTGTGAAATTTGGCTCAGTATTTGTTGCTCATAAAGATTTAGAAAGATTATAGAGGTGAGAAACTTTCTTATAAGTGCATCACATCTTAGCACAAATTATGAGTTATTTTAGTGATTTCCCTCTACCTCTTAATAGTCTCCCTTTAAAAGCATATAACGATCAGTTAAGAAGCAAAGCACTAAAAACTTCCCTTTTACCTCACGTCTCTCATATCCCATCCTGAGACCAAAACCTCATTTCCTTCAGTGCTATCTGTGGGATCCAAACCAGAGGACACATTTCAGAGCTCTGCTGCTAACACGGAGAATTCCTGAAGCAGGATCCGTCACCTTTCCCTGCTGCCTACAAGGCCTTAGACAGAGCCTCCTGAAGCCCATTGTAAGCTTTCTACTAATTTTGAAGGCCAGCAGACCAAGAGCTCAGTTTTCTTTCACCATGTATCTCCCAAGCTATGCTCTTCCCATGCCACTCTGGAAATACCATCAATTTACTGACCACCGTCCATCTGAATCCTCTTTCCCCATCACTGCAACTTCCTGCCTGCTCTAAAGGATGAACCTACTTAGTTTACACTGCCCAAATTCACAACCAGTTTCAGAGTGAAACCCTTGGTTTGTCCGAGTTTCTGCACTATGGATTCATTCTCCTACTTCAAGTCTGGCAGCACAGCCAGTGTCTCCAGCCCAGCTGCCACATACTAACAACAGAAGCCATTAACTTAATAACTGAAAACTTGCTGACACTGCTCCGCTTTTCCAGCCTTACTTGGGATCAGCCTCACTCACACAAGCATGGTAAAGAGGTGCAAAACCAAAGCAGGGAGATGGGAATCAGAGTTTTTACAGCTGACAGGCCACTTTATCTCAGCAAGGTCTACTGCAAGGCCATAGGCAATTACTGGAAAAATGACCAGTGCACCTGCTAACAAGGATTGCCTAGACATTTAATGCAAAGGAAAGCTTCCAACCCATTTTCCATGCCAGATGCGACCAAAATCACTGAACGATGGAGAAGTTCACTATCTTATGCAGGAGATGAAAGATGTGAACAGGAAATAACAGAGAAGTTAATTTCTGTGACATATGCAGGCATCAGATATAAGACTTTGAATGTGACCAGAAAATATGCCTTACTTTCAGGAGTTTTACCAGCCATAACTTTTTTTTCAAATTGGAAATATTGTCTTGGGAAAGTACCTTAATTGATTGATTAAATCAGTAATATGGTCTCTAAGCAAACTGGCCAGTCACATCTCCTATGGCATGCATGAGCCGTAAGGAGTCCCTCAGGCACTGAAGAACTCCCACTGCAGGAGCGTGGTGACAAGGTTTCCACATGTGCCTCCTTTTCTCTCTTGAGCTCTCTCACAAGGCAGAGAGCGAGCCTGCTGGAGTTCCCTGCCTTCCCTGCTTTCATCAGCACCACAGAGCAGTCATATTGTACAGACTCTTGTGTGAGTTCTGGCTCTGTGATATCTCAGACATTTCTCACCCCTAGCAATAATCCAAACCTGGATGTAGCATAATGACACCTTTCCCCACATAGGCATTCTGTGATATGCCTCTGACTTGCACTATATAACGCAGAGCACTTGCACTAAGATATATAACCCACATCTGGGCCTTACTCTTATGCCTTCTCAGCTTTCAGATATGTCTGTTACAGTAAACCACTTGCTTATCTAAAAACCCTACTTTAGAAGCTCACAGTCAGGAAAGACACTGTTAGCTGTAGCCATGCCTTTTGAAGCAAGAATTAACTTCTCTTCAGAGGAAATTATTTTTGGAATTTATTCCAGACATGTTTAGTCTGCTTCAAATATGTTTGCACTCTCTCTGTCTTCAAAAAACATGATGTAAATATTTATTACAGATTCCTGATTGTAGGACTTTTTTCTGATTGCAAGTGTGACATGTTAAATCATATCTTTACATCTTCTCATATTTAGGGAAGGGAATTAGTATAATTTCTTGATGTATTTATCTCTTTCAGACAGAACTAGTTAGAAGTGCACTTATAAATTGTAGACATTTTCCATTAACTTAACTTATTACAATAATCATGTATGATATTACTCATATAAATCAAAAAAGAAACCAACATTGACAGTTTCAATTTCTAAGAATATTACTTCTTTATTAATTCATTTCATATAGCCATCAACTCTTTAATGAAGGTCCATGCATATTTTCAGAATGATTGGTAATGCACAAATCATGTTAGTAACAAATAATCAGCACAAAATATCTTCCTAGATTGGCCTACAGATGTGGAGTAGCACAGGGCCTGATCACATCTCAGCCATCTCAGTCTTCGAGCCCCGCTGCTGTTAGAGAAGCTTTACCTTGTTTTGCAAACATGACATACTGAAATGTTGTATATCTACCCTCTGCAATGTGTATGTGCACATATGCAAAGAGATTGGCCTTATAAGCATGCAAAGCTATAAAAAGGGAATCTATGCATTTTGCATTAGTGTAGGGAATCATAACCAAACTGATCAGAAATTTTCCTATGCAACAATTTTCTCTCCCCAGGAGATGCCAGTTCAGTGACATCAAAACATTTCACAGACTTCTTGCTCAGTTTCTGCTCACCCACCTACCTTCTTCCTAGTAGCTTGAAAGGTTCTCAGAAGGCAAAATTCAGTTGGCAAACCAGAGAAACTTGAAAAGCTGCAAGCCCTCAAAAATCTGGGTTCTGATCCCAAGGTTTTTGTATGAGTTCCTCAGAAATTTATCTTTTATGAAGTGAGGAGGCCAGTCTTCAGAAGTTCCTTAGGATTCCATAACTTTGGGAGATAGATGCTTTTCTGCCAAGGCAAGGATGTTGGGAACTTCACAAATGTTCCACAAAACAAAATATTATTTTATTTTAAGAACTGATAAACTTTACTTATTGCTCTTACCTTGCTCTTATTGCTATTTTCTTTCATCTTTCAAATGGCATACAGAGTTGCAGGGACTGTCCTTTTTAGTTTATCATAAGCTCCATCCAAAATTTTTTGATACATTCATATTGGTGAATTTTGGATCTAACCAGTAACCTGTTAATATTGTTCTGTATTGATCAACCATGACACATATGGAACATGTTACAATTAATAATTTATACATGAATAATATGCAGTGCATTGACATAATATCATTGTGGGATGTGCATGAAAATCCCATGATCTAGTGGATATGAGACCAAAGTAGTATCAGTTGACTCATGTTTTCTTCCCATCTCCAGTGACTATTCTGGGTGATCCTCAGCAGATCACTTCACTTCGTAGAGCCCTATTTGTCCCCCACCGTCTTTTGTCTGTCTTTTGTATCAAGAGAAATACTGTCTCCTGCTCCATGTGCATGCCATGACTGGCACAGAGGTTTCTGGGGCTCTGTTAGTAAAAGGTGTGAAATGGAGTTTTCTTTGTCTTTTCAGAAATGTGCTGTAGTATTCATGAGTGAGAATACTTCAGTACCTCCCAGTTGACTTTCCAGTAGTTAAACCTTTGAATAAGAACACTCATAGCCTCTAGAATAGCACCAGCACTGTAATGTCTGTAACCAGTGCACAGTTGGAAAATAAATAGGTTACTTTAGATTTCTTAAAAGGGGTCAGAAAGATAACTCTAGCGGTAGAAGTCTTCTGTATGAAATCTTTATGTCAGCTAAAGCCCAGTCAGCTCCAGCAGACACTACCCCACAAACATTTCCCAGGCCCGACCTCGGTGGAGCCAGGGTAATTATCTCCACATTGGCTCCCTTCGTGTGCTCTGCTGCCACTGCCAACAAGGGGAGCAGTTACTGCAAGATGTTACGGTGGTTTCTGCAGCACAGACACTTGTCTGCTAGAAACAAGCAGTACACTATTGACACAGAGGGAAATGCCAAATTGCCCCAAATTGCCGTTCACAGCCACACCCTGGGTAAGCACAGGTTCGTATTCAGAGCCTTTTAGATACAGCACTGCTTGCTGCATGAAATACATTCTGTATTTAGTTCCTCCATGCTCAATAATGGCTTATTATGGATCAAATATTTATCTTGCTTCATAAGAATTAAACATTAAGAAATCATGGCTTCTGCTGCTGCTACTAAAAAAAAGGGATTTAATGTAATGTAAAAGTAGTATTTTTCACAAGCATATGTAATTGCTGGTTAGAGGCAGCTTCTGATTAGTATTCCACTCTTGCTTTAGCTTTTCACCCAAGTTTTTGGGAGTGCCATTAACCTACTATATAATTTGCTTCTTTGTTCATTCAGCTCAATCATTCAGTTTACTGTCTTGTGGAATTTAGTCATTTTAGTATAACATTTTTCTGAGAAATGTAATTAAAAAAAAAGACAACTGACAAGGCACGTGAAAATTTAGAAACGCACCATGAGAAAACAAAAGAGAAGACTTATCCCTATTGTCAGCTAATCAATTCTACAGAGTAATCCACTGTTCTTACTACACCTCCAAATGGGGTAGGAAGAGATGAGATAAATGAAACAATGAAACAGTGAACAACAGCAAAAATACATTCTTCCAAAGACATGAATATAGATGGAGAACAATGTAACTGAGTTGATTCATTTATAATGAGTTTAGTTCTGCCTTTCTGATTCCATTGGAAATTAATACTTAAATTTTGGAAGTACCATTGTTAAATAATGCTTTCTTATCTTTTATTTTGCACCTGTATTTAAAGGAGAAGACTCTGGAGGGAAAAGACTATGGAATCACACGTCTCTATTTCCACTGAGAATTTGCAATGTAAGTATGAGCATAATCACTCCCATGTATTCAGAATTATGGAACCACAAAATGGTTGAGGTTGCAAGAGTCTGCTGGAGGACACATCCAACTCCCCTGCTCGAGCAGGGTCATCTAGAGCCTAGAGCTGCCCCAGGACCACATTCAGAAAGCTCTTGAACTTCTCCATGGACAGAGACTTCTCCTTTCTGAGCAGCTTGTTTAAATGCTCAGCAACTCTCAGAGAAAAAAAGTATTTCCTGATGTTCAGACAGAACCTCTTGTGTTTCAGTTTGCCCCCATTGTCTCTTGTTCTGTCACCGGATTCCACTGAAAGGAGCCTGGCTCCATCTTCTTTACCCTTACCCTTTACATAGGAATCTCCCGTAAGCCTACTCCAGGCTAAACAATTCCAGCCTTTCCTCATAGAAGTGATGTTCCAATACCATAATCATTTCCACGGTGCTTTGCAGGACTATTTTTATTATGTCCCATATGTATTTAAATTTATTATTTATTAATTAATGTGTGTCATTTATTGCAAACCTTCCTTATAATACATTTTTCAAAATCTGATTAATGATTCACAATTTGTCCAAGCACTGTTCTAAACATTCTCCTCAGAGCTATGTATTGCTCAGATGAGGAACTGCTAAGCCCCTGCTTGCAGATTGGTGCAGTTGGAGAAACCCAGACCCTCAAGAGAGGGAGACAAGGCACTGATGATCTCCAGCACTTTAGTATAGGTTCATTCTCCTGTTAATGAAGCCAGGAATGCTAGGATGTGAGACAGGCTCAACTCACTACACCAGAAGGTGTCCCAAGTATAGTTCTGTGCTTTAATAGCACGTTTAAGACTAGACTCAATAATTTACATCACATCTATCCTGTTTTTATCAGGTATATTCTTTGGACCGGATTTAGAGCATGTGGGACATTAAAGGGGAAATTTCTTTCCTGCAGTTACATGCTGCTCATCTCCCTTTCATGTACTGTCAGACCAATCAATGCCATGCCATCAGTCTGTGCAGACAAGACAGTCAATGGCTACACTGGAAGTGCTTCCACATTTTCATACATGTGGGATTTACAAAGACGGATATGTACAGCCGGATCTTGAGACCATATCGCACTTTAGGAAACCTGTGGGACTACTCACCCCATGGGACTAGTTCAACTACAGTGTAAACTTAGCCTTTGAGCCCAAGTTACAGTCAAAGTACAATCAATTATGTCCATCCAGTGTATATTAGTCCTGAGAGCCCTGACCCTTCATCCCCCTCATCAAGTGTATTTAAAGTCAATAATTCTCATCTAATATATATTCACTAAGGGGCATGGAAATTCTTTGGTCATCATCCCCCACAGCAACATCTGATATGACATGAACTTCCATTTCACACAGCTGTTCTGATCTCCGCCTTCCCTCATCTCTTTGGTCTCTTTATTCAGGACTGAATTTGCTCCTTTTTCCCCCTTTGTTAGGCACTGGAATGTGCAAGAGCAGATTTTCTAAAAACATTGTAACATTGTTAGACATAGAATATAAAATCTGGCCTGATCATACAGCAGAGGGAATAAAACAGTCAGATTTGGCATATGGATTTCAAGGAACTGTTTACAAACCCACTGACAGCAAATATCTTTCCATTAAAATCGGTAGGCTCTGGATTAGGCATTGGATACTTAAGATGACTCATGGCACTTCAGTGTGGCTTTTGTATTTTTTAAATAGATTGAGAAGCTCTTAAGAACCTGTTAGCTCTGTTGATTCCTAGCTAAATAATCTAACACACTAAGAGATAGCTTGATCCCCATTTATGCCAGATTAATCCGAATATTGGTGTCCTCGGAGTTGGACCAGGTGGTTCATGTAAAGTGTGTCCTTATCAGCGTTGTCCTGGGGTGATGTTATGAGTCTTCTGTATTCCTTAACCATCTGCTTCATGCCCAAGGACACAATATCTTTAAGATGGACCTGGGGCGCGCGGCCAGAGCGGCAGGACCCGGGTGCGGGTCAGTTCAACGGCTGGGCCAACGGCCTCGGCCAGGCTTGGGAGAGAGGGCACCGGGGGCGCTGCCCTGCTTCCTGGTGGTTTTTTTTCCCCTTTGTTGTTGTTCCCACTAGCTGGGAAAAAAGGTTTTGTTGAGTTTTTTTTTCTTCCCTCCCCCTGGCCTCCTTGCCTTTCTTTCCCTTCCCTCTGGTCCGGGGAGCCTGCGGGGTGGCCCTGGCGAGCCCATGGGGTGGCCCTGGCTGGTCCGAACCCCGGGAAGGGCCAAGGGGTTGTGCGAGGGGACACAGGTCCGCCCGCTTCACCTGTTGTGAGGAGGAGGAGCAGCGCTGGAGATCACCGGGTTTCTCTTCCATCTGCCCTGCTCCAGGTCTCCGCGTGGATTCCCTTCCCTTCCTTTTCCTTTCCCCTTCCCCTTCCCAGAGACTGGGGGGACCGGTTGCCAGCCCGTGTGGTTTTTTTGTTTGTTTTTTTCTTCTCCGGACACTTGCTGCATTGTGAGTTTTTCTTGTTCTGCCCTATTTTATTTTGTGTTAATAAACAGTTTGGGCTTTTTTTTCCACTTTTCACCTGTTGTTAGAAATGTGTTTCATTGGTGGAGGAGAGGGGGAGGCCCTTTCCCTTTGGAGGAGGCACTCATTCCAGAGCGTTTGCTCTTAAAATTTTGTCTCCAAACCGAGACAGGCGTGCACTGTCAAACTTACTTCCAATCTTCCTTTTAATTAGTGTGCAAGTCCACAGAGTCAAAGTCCACAAAATAGTAACAGATTTATGCACAAGGTCACATACCCTTCATGTTACAGTCTTCCCATAATAAAGAAAGTTGCACCTAAGAATAGCCATTCATTTTTATAGGTGCCTGTAAGTAATTTCAGACTGCTGATAATGGTGCTGCCTGCCAGTATTCCTACTGCAGACACCGAGTCAGCACAAAGTCTAATAGAATCAGCAGTCAAAGGCATCTGTAGGTATGTGTGAAACAGGGTAGAGAGAAACATCATATTTGTGTTTTTGTTTCATTGTTTGAGGTTTTTTTAATACCAAACATATAGATTTTCTTCCCTGATTTTAAAGGATTGAATTTATTTTCATTTAGAAAAAAGTTTTGGTTGGGGTTGTTGCCTTTGCTTGCTCATCTCTAGAAAAACAATTTTTTGACAATTTTAATACCTCTGTTTTCAATGCATCGCATAGTTCATTCTGCATAATTCAACTCAGTTATGCAAGGTATGAGTTTAATTCCATGTAAAGGGTACTGAGATTCCTCAGCATATATGCTCAGTTCTTAGAAATATGGAGAAAAAAATTTACAACTTTAGTTTAATTTATAAGACATTTTTTAAATGATGTCTAAAATTATCATCAATTTCAATAAATATTTCATTTGTACAATGTTTGATTTGCTCTAAATGATCACAGAAAATGTTGAAAATATAAATGTAACTAACTACTTCTAAAATTGGGTACTATACTAAAACAAATTTATAACAAATAAAATAAAACATTTCCTTTTAGCAATATGAACCTATTTGATTATATAATAATTAAAGAAACCCCAAAACTGTAAGAAGAGTTTCTGGTGATCAATACTGATGAAAAACCATATGGTTTTTATGCCATCTTAAACAAAACATCAATTGTATCCTTTACTGAAAAACCAAAGAGGACAAAATATGCAGTCCAGTTTATTTTATGGTTGGTAGCAAACACTGGCTCAACGGCTCCATTCTCTTACAGAGGTGAGCAAACCACCTCTCTAAAATCATCTTTACACTCGCCAAGTATGTGAATGATAATCACAAAGAAGAGGTAGAATCCTTCAGAACATTAAGAGACATCCTTCAAAATCCATGCCTGAGAGAAAGTAGCAGAAAGAGAAGAAAACTGTGGACAATAGTAAACTACCACTAAATCAGGAAGAAAGAAGTCATAAATACCAAAGTGTCACAGGGGCTAAAAATCTAAATAATACCAACGTACAACAGAGATACGGCCACTTGGTTTGTTAGGGTTTTTTGTACCTATGTCTGGCTTGCTGGTCCTTTGGCTTGTCTGACAGCATCGTGTTATGTTCTCCTCGCCTCACTTGCTCGTAAGTAAGGAGGTAGTAATTAGCTTAATACTCGGTACATGTTACTCACTACTGTTACTATATGTCAAAGTTGCCCAGCGAGATTGTGGAACCGCCATCCCTGCAGATATTCAGAAGCTGTCTGGACATAGACCTGGGCAACTGACTCTAAGTGACCCTACTTCAGCAGGGGGCTTGGACCAGATGACCTGCCAACCTCAACCATTTTGTGACATAATGTTAGCACAGACATTTGCTTGGTAAAACCAAAACTCCGTAACATCACAAGTAACAGAAATGAAGCTTTCCCATATGCTACAAAATGTACAGTCCCAGATTTCAGATTTCAGATGATTTTACTATTTGCTCTGGTAATGTCAGAATATATAAAAAATCTCATCATATTTCTGTCATCGTCTTTAAGTTTATGTAGTGCTCAAGAAGATGCAGCTGTGACAGTTCAAGGAAATTAAACCTTCTTTCCACATAAAGGGTACATTGGAAACACCCATGTGAGCTCCTTAAGCAAGATGGATCATTTATTTTCAGAACTTGTTTGACTCAGATTCTGAAAAGCAGAGCTTCTCTTGGGGGCATGGAAGAAATCATGGTATAAATCCTACTTCTGCCAAGGACGAGATTTGGGGCTAAAAAATATGACATTCAGGAAATATTCTTTTTTTCTGAGGAGACACATCTGAAATATGTCAAGTTTGATATGTCAAGTCTATGATAAGATTCTGGTCACACAGGAGCTCTTTTTCTGAAAAAGCCTTAACAATTCATATCAGAGTTGAAAAGCTCTACAGTGACATCACCTTGAATACTTCTCTTACAGCCTAGAAGTAAAAGTCACTGTGGTCTTTTTACTGACACAGTGAAACATCTCTGTCTTGCAGGTCATGGTTTGAATTTCTCAGTCTGAATGTAAACAAACACCAAAATGAATCCAGAATTTTCTTACCTTATACTTCACAGTAAGATCTGAGCAATGTGTTGCAAGAGTGTGTTCTCCTTCTGTTCATTAATAAATGTGTTGTTCTGCCATTAAAATCAATACAAGCTGTAATTAATTTCAGTTGTGTAGCACATTTCTTGGTGACGCTGTTTGCACATTTAATGATCTCTCTGCATACTTCACTCCTTCCATCTTCATCGCATTATTCTGTCTGGCTTGGTAAAGATCTCAGTATAAACTGTAGTTCTGGGAACCACAGTTAACTTTGAATGCTAAGGTTTCCCTCTCCGTTTTTAAGAATTACAGCACCAAACCACAAAGACAAACATCATAACAAATCATACAAGGTGCAAGCAAGGTAGGTGGCATCTGCCATCTCCACGGGAGCACTTGTCCATTGAGAATCCATATACACTGGGCAGGAGCCATGTGAATGGTTTGTTAGATGCACCAGATAACACATAACAGAACAGAGAAAAAATTAGTAACATTTTGAAACTTTTTCTCTACCATTTCCACAAGTCTTCCAAAGAGTTTTTATGACAAAGTATTGCTCAAAACAGTGATTGTTCTTACGCAGGCAGTACTATAAATTTCCTCTTTCCATTTCAAATACACTTTTGCTCTTATGTATGACAAATCTGCCTTTCAGTGAGCACACTCCTCTGAGGAAAGAGTGACCAAAATAGCCAAAGTTCTTTGGCGTTCCTGAAGTGTGTAAAGTGCTAAAGGAAAAGAAGAAATGAACAGATGCATCTAATCAAAACCAGTAACTGTTCCAGAGGTGAAGCATAATCAGTAGCTGTGGGGTATGTGACATAAATATATATACATCAAGTGTTAGGCCAGGTAAAGAGACTTTCTGGAGATACCCTGTCACGCGGGTGCATGGTCCATACTTGATTTTGTTCTGTCATCCTCCCTGAACAAAAATGGAAGGGGAGTCAAAGCAGGACTGTGTCATTACAATAGTCTTGTTAAAACCTCCTTGGGTTTTTTTTGTTCCCACAGCAATTTTCATGGGAATAGGGCTTATTTCTTTGTGGGAATCAGCCCTTTTTCCTCCAGCTGCAGCTCTGGGTCCACACAAGCTCTTCACTATACCAATTTTTCAAGACTTCCCCAATGCCAAACTATCCAGAAAGATGTAATGTACAAAACCCAGCCAGTTTTGCTGAAAGGCATATTAAGTTTTCTGCTCCAAACCCGGATGGTAAGATAAAAATTACATATGTCTTACACAAGAAATTATATATACCTCAATTAGATGCCTGCAGAACAAGAATCATCAGCCTACAGACAAGTCAGACTCTTCTCTAGAAGATGTCTACAGAGACTAAGAATGGGAAGAAAGAGTTTTTCTAAGGGCTGTTGAACTCAGTTTTGCAGATCTGGGAAACTTATGCTATTCTAGTGGCATTAAATTTCCTGTGTTAGGAAAATCTTTTCGGTTAGGTTTTTTAAGCATTTCTAAGGGTGATTTGAATCAAGAGAAAAGCCCAAGATGGTAGAGAAAACTCCCACCAGTTCAGTAATATCAGCAGAGTGATCAGATAGAAACTTATGTGGCCTACGTTTTGTATTGTATTGTGCTGCATTGTATTATAGCATTTCATATTGCATCAGATTGCATTGCATTGTCGGTGATTGAAATTCAGACTGAGTCTGAGTCTGGTTCTAGTTCCTGGATCTCCGATCTGAATCCCGATCTGGATCTTTTATTCAAAGGAACAAGCTGGTTTTATACACTTTCCCAAGACACAGCACCTCCCTTCTTGGTAACTCTCATCACACAACCCATCCCGTGCTGCCACGTCAGCAATGCATCTTTTTAATGTCCTTCTATGGGGTGATCACGCCCTGTTCACCCGCCTGTTGGCTTCCGGCAGGCTTCTCTCTGTAGGGCTCTGCCGTGTGACACCTCCTCCCCACAGGGTCTGTGCCGCCATGTGCTCCTTTCTGCTGCTATGTACTTAGCTTTCCCCATATTGCATCACCTTCAGTTGTATTGTACTTATTTTTACTTGTTAAGAACAATCAACTCTAAAAGTTGTGGGAACCCTTTCAGAACATTCTATGGGCTTCTGTGCAATAAGAATAAATATCTCAGTAATGAGTATCACATTAAACCCATTGACTTAATTCACATCTAATACCCCTCTTGTTTATAATTAATAGAAATTGACAAATAAAACCTATGGATATCATTACTGTTTTTTACTTAAGGTCTGATTCTTCAAACACTGCAATTAATGGCAAAACTTCCCCAATTACAGTCAGTGGAGAATTTACACTAGCACTGCAGTAGCAGAAAGGGCTTTGATTCATTTCAGCAGTTAGTTCCACTTAGACAGAAGATTTGTAATTCCTGCAATCATCTTTTTGCAAAGACAAGGTGCTCACATTACTAAGGAAGAGCAAGTATCACCACAGGGAGAAAAGAATCCCATAACCCAAAAAATATCCTAGCAATCATTCTGCAAAGCAATAATTACGCAAAGTTCAGGGAGTTAGTATTGTACAGTGTCTAATTCATTGCCAGAGTACAGAAAATTATATTTATACTCAGGTTGTGTTTTAAATACAGAAAGATTTGTTTATAATCATGTCATAGACAGTCTCGCATTCAAATCTGTTCATTAGTTCCAGCCGTGCATATGGGTAGCCAGCTTGGAAAAAATAATTGTCATCTACAGATTATTTCAGACTCGTGTTTAAGTAAAGACTGTTTATACCAAATATACAGGGTCTGAATGCAAACTACAACCCGTGCTTAAGGCACGAGGCCCACTGGCAGTTGCACCATGAACATGTACAAGCTGATTATTGTGTGGATTTGGAGACAGTGGAATGAGGTATGTTGCTGTGCTGCTCCTGGATGGAACTTCTGACAGAAGCTCTCATAGATCATCACCTATTACAAATGTCAACAAATTCTCCTCTGACTTATCTAAGGTTCAATTTTTTTTTTATTGTTATTTGCAACTTGCTAACTAAGGCCAACTAATCTAATTTAGCTGTCTGTACTAGGAAAGTAAATATACAGAAACCTTTCTCTGGCACTGAAAGTAGCTGGCAGATCCTGACCAAGAGGTCAAGAAGCTCTCCCAGCCCCCATGAGAAGATGGCTGCGTGAAAACTGCCTGCTGCCAACTGCCTGACTGGCCAATGAACATTTCTGTCCTGTGCCCAGGAATTGCTTAGGGAAATACTATTTAGCTCAAGCCAAAAACCATGCTGGGGACTTTACTAGCAATTTAATGATGTAGAAAATTTGAATTCTAGAGCCTGGGAAAATTCCCTGAGGCTGTTTCATTTACTAGTGTGGCTGTAGCCTCAGAGCTAGCCTTTTGCCTCCATGGAAGAGCCTGTAAGATCCTTGATATTCTTCATTTTAAGAAAATATTGAGCTGTATGGCACTCCAATTAAATTTGAACATCTGTTGCAGCATCTATTTTTAAGAAATGAAATTTCTTTTCTGTCTTTACTGAACTGCCAAAACATAGTTGCTTATGGAGTTAGTTTAAAGTGACTGGTACTTTTCTCAGTGCGTCTGGGTCACTCTTCAGAGGCACCTACTACCCTCCATTATGTCTACAGGGAGAAGGAGGCTGGCATTCCTGCTCAGCATGTCACCCAAACTGCGTGTTACTGTCTGAAATAGCAACACCACAGCTGCAAGGCACTTGGTCTAGGGACGGCGAATGTTGATCAGAGTCAGCAATATTACATAAACTGATTTGGAAGACTTGTAGCCCAGCATATCACTCCACAGCACTTATCAAAATGTGCTAGCCTGCCAGTACTGCAAATTCTGCCCTTCCAAAAGGTACAGCAGAGATCCTTCCCAGGACTGCTTTAGGACTAGTCTGTTCAGTCTTCTGAGAGTTCCTCACAGTACACATCGTTCCTGCAACCTGTTACTAGAAGGAAGAGTTTAGTTTTCAATTACTTACAATGGTGTAAACATGAGTCACACACAGAGCCAAAATAAATGTCACCCATAGTCCTTGCTCAGAGTTACATTCCCTGCAAAAAGCCTCATGCTGTCAAATGACAAACCCATGTTAAATGCATTGCACCTGATAATGCAAGCTTTCAAACAGTTTCTAACTAATTTTGACTGTAAATGACTACAGAAAATAAACTTTGAAATAATAACATTTTTTGCGGCCCAGACTAGTGCCTAATTATATTCCAAGGAAGTAGTAAACTCTTCTATCACTGATGAATGGTTGGCAACATCGTTTATTTTAATGGATATATATTACTTTGAACTAAGTCTTTGCCATCTGTTCTGCTCCATAATTAGGAATGTAAAAAGAACATATTTCACAATTACATCACTAAAATGTATAATGTATGTGTCTTTAATGCATATGTATGCTCTCTGTACAATGTAATATGCATCCGTGATGTTTTTACCGTGTTTCAGAAATAAATCAGGATGGACAGAAGCTGCTTAGTCATTATATAGTAATTTTCTTGACTGTCAACTTTGTTCACAAAATTCAGGACATTATAGTAGAAAGATTCTACTGTATAAGCACTTTAAGCTAGGTAAAAGTATACGTGTAAAAAACAGGAATACATCCAATAGAATAATTTTAATTTCAGTGTATTAAAAAATAAACTTATCAAGATGTAATTACATTTCTGTAACCATATGTTTCCTGCTGTTTAATGGACAGCTCTGAGATTTTACTCTAATCTATTGGGATTTATATGAATAGAGAAACTGAAATAATGACTTATGTAGCATTAGTATACCTTAATGTAAATAAGAAATCCTGGGGCAAACAACATATTTGATTCACTTATATTCCTTATATAAGTAGTATTTTCATACTACTCTGCCCAGAAGAAAAAGAAGAAAAGAAGAAGAGAGAGAGAGAGAGAGTGAGAGAAAGAAAGAAAGAAAGAAAGAAAGAAAGAAAGAAAGAAAGAAAGAAAGAAAGAAAGAAAGAAAGAAAGAAGGAATAATTATCAGTTTTTAAATTTTAATTGTTTTTATGTATTATGACTTGTTTCTCTTTTTGTTTACATGGTTATTGGTGGAGTTACTCTTCATCCTTAGCAGAGGATAATCAAATATGGATTCTGCATTCAGCAACAGTGCCATCAACTGAACAGTATCAGGGAAGTCCTTATGCTCAGTTGGAATTTGGAAACTTAACAGTTAATTTGTTACAAGTTTTCAGTAACAACGCATTAAAAGAAAGACAGTATTAATCGGACTGAAGTCCTACAGAGATATATGAGAGTTTCTGCAAAAGCTACGGAAATAATTTTTTAACTATATGCCAACTTCCTAGTGCCATCATGTCCTGAGCCTTATGAAGCTAAGTCAAAAGCCCTTCTTAGTCCCACAAACCCTAAGTGAGGGTAATGGCACCATATGTAAAGTATCTTCACAGTCTACTATACTCACGCTTCCATAACTACTTCCATAAAATGATATCATGATTTCAATATCAAGTAGAATATTTCAGGTATCAAGTTTCTACCTAATTCAGACAGGACAACATACAGGAAATGCAACAAAGTACATACATCACACAAGAACCATGTGGTACTGTGGTCATTGCATGAATCTTTCACACTAAGGAGATACAGTGGAATGAGTCATGCTTTCCACTTCTGCACACTGGGTGTTATCTGTATATTGGAAAGTACCTTGTTTAGATTGTACTGGAGATTTTGGATAATTTTGAGAGGAGTTCTATCTTATTGTCTCAGCTTGCATGCTCTTAGTGGAGAGGTTTGTACCGCAGAAGAGACTCACTGGGATAATGCGCCAGGCTCTGGGAATCACAAGGCTTGAGATTGTATCACAGGCTGAAGATGACAGTTTATCGTATCTTCCTGGTGCCTCTGGATCAATCAAGGTCCCTGTGTGGGTAACCAATAGCCCTGTGACTATGTATGGTAAAGTATTGTTCTAAGGTAGTCAAATTGACTGAAATATGAAGCAATAAATACCTAAAGAGAAAACCCCTCAATTTCTGATACAGAATGGAAAAAAGAAGGAAAACCAAAAAATCAACCCAAAATCCATGTTACCCACCCAGGAAACATTTTGAAAGCCAGAAACAGTTGCTGCTACTCTGAGCAGCATACTGGTATGTTGATCATTTCTGACTTCAGCAATCATTGTCAGTGTATCCAAGAGTACTATCCACAAGCTCAGGGACATGTGGATAGTTTGTCTATTTAAAATGGATTTAGGATGCAGAAGAATTTTCACAAGTGGTAGATTACTACCCTGGAGGTCTCAGATAAATATCTGGTAGGTCGCTGTTTAATCTTTTTTAAAGAGTGAACCTGCAATGCATACTACCTCTTCCGGTGTTGAGCTCTGACATTTTATAAACAGACCAACTGACTCAGTACTACTCCTTTATGTTTTCCTCATCACTGATATAAAAGCAAGTATCTCCTACAACCTGTTACATGGCAAGGATGAAAGAGTGATGTTCGAAAACAAACAGAACAAAGGGTGAGGTCAGGCAGCATCATGCACAGAGTAACTGTCTGGAGGTCAAGAGATTTGGGTTCCCTGTTTAGTCTCTGTCATTGGATTCAAATTGTTGATCTCAAGGAATCCACTCGTTCCTTACTTTTTGTGTCTATTTCTTGTTTTCAGATTAGGGAGTGAATTTCGTCCCATTTGGCAAGGGTGACAGCTGAAAATTGGAAGTGCCCTTTCTTCACACCATGTATTGACTCATTCTGCTATTAGAAATGAAGACCCATAAGGTGGCCCCATGGGGTACCAAGACAACTGCATTTTTAAGGTCACTTGGTGTGCAATTTTCTATATACCTTAGTCTCCTAGGATTAATTTCCTCCCTTTTTCCTCTGTTAAAACCAAAACATTAAATTCCTACGTTTAGTGGCATTAAGACCTGGGATGATTTTGACAAGTATTTGCCAACAACTTTAAAATAATAGCTATGGGTTTCCCAAAAGTTCAAAACTGCTGTTTGCACCTTTCAGAAGGTCTCAGTGACAAACAAACAGTATCTTCGGCAGAGGAAGCAGCCCATCTTGCTGACAACATCTATGTATCAGGGATGGATTTGGGCAAGGCGGACTGTCAGCTTGTAACTGATGCTCAGTCGTCTCTGAAATCACCCATCCTCAACTAATATTTTTCTAAAATTTTTGAGGTTTCAGGTCTGTTGAGCAATTAGAGTTGGCCACAGGAAGAGTAAACTAACTTCTCAGATTTAGATGAGAGCAACTATTGTTCCAGTTACTTTTCTTGACACCATCAAAGATGTAGATCAGAGGCTGTATTATTTGCATCACTTTATTTAATGGTGTTTTAGCTACAGGAATTAGGTAGACCCTGTGTTATACTGCCATAGACTCTACCGTAAGTGTGTTATACTGACATAGCAATAATACTGAGTGTTGCAATGTGTGCTGTTCACAAAGGGTTTAATACCTATTACATCTTACCTCTTTAGACTGAGACTGAAAAAATTATCTGCTCTGATTTGCAACCATATTACATTTTTCAGGACTGTTCTGCTTCTTTCTGTGACGTTTCCTACAGAGCACTATCAAAGGACATAATTTTTAAACAGAAAAAAATGCAGTTATTTATCAATTCATAGAAATATTGTTGCTGAGAGATTATTGTAAATCACATGCACCTCATGCGCATCCCAGCAGGGGACCCTGACAAGGTTCCAGGGCTGTTGCTGAAATACAGCACTCTAATTAAGAAAATGCTCAAGCTCTGAATATTCCAGAGGTGATTTTGTTTGCTTTAAGCCATCTTCTTACATTACAAGAAAAATGTTGATTAAAATGGGAAACACTTAACTTCAGGGTTAAGAAGAAAATCCTACTTCACTTGTTCAGAATTCTGCTCAGAATTCTCAGCTCCAGATCACTCACTGAGCTTGTTCATAATTCTGAGCTCTAGATCATTCTTTCTGTTGTCAGTTAATGTTTAATCTTGGAGACGGATTACAGAATACAGTAGTGAAAACTCTAATGTGAAGTGGCTAGACTTGTCAATACAGCCCTTTAAAACCTCCTTCCCATTTCTCTTTTAAAATTTGTCTAACAATACTCTTAATTTTTCTAACAACGAAAGTCATATTAAAACTCTGCTGGAGAACACAGGCATAGAGCTTGATACACTATGAAGCCCCATTCTTTGGTATGTGTTTATTTTACATAGATAAAAGACTAATAAAACAATTAAAGAGTAGACATAAAATATTTTTTATTAAGGTCTTTAACAGAAAAAATCATGTTGAGCCTTGTTTTAATTATTTTAGCATTGCTCTCCAAACTGACTGTCCTATCACCTTCTGGGAGATTACTGTCTTTGGAAAAGACTTACAAGAAGAAATAAATAAAAGTCGCTGAATAAATCCAGAAAACAAACAAACAAAAAAAATTCAAGCTTCTTATTTTAAGTGTCTCCAACCATAGGTTTTACCAAAATGGTGGGATAGTGTCTTGGAGCAGGCAAACACTCTTTTCTATTGATTTTTTTGAACAGGACAGTCTTTGGCAGAGAGGTGAGACAGACATCTGGGGAAAACAATTTAAACCATTACAACAGGATTCAAGAACATCTGGTTGATCTAAGAAAGGTACAAACCTGAGGAGAAGAAGGTGTGCACAACTGAGATACTGTTTCTAACGGAAGAACAACCACTGTAGACATGATTATCCCATTTAAAGAGCAATCTTCAGTATGCTCAGGAATAGTAAAGTAACACTTCACTAACCTTTAATCATCACATATGGATTACAACAGCATGTAGCACAGGGAAAAGAAACCAAAACCGAACTGACTTTGCTATACAGTCAAGTTAGCTTAGACATTGCTAGTCCAGTCTCTGACAAAAGGACTCCAGTAATCCTTTTCAGTGTGGTTATTGCAGTGTCTGCTTTCCAAGTACGTGAATAATGCTGTGCTACAGACACGCGCATATCTGCGAACAATTTCAAATATACAGGATTTTTGTCAAGACCTCTGTTCGCTATTTTGACTTATCTGAAGGTATGTGTATGTTTTAGAAAAAGTAACTTATTAACAATAGGGTGATTTAAGGACAGGCTATAGTCTGAAAGTGCCCTTGCACCTGCAGATTGAAGTCTGACTCTTAATCTTAATTGATAATATTTTGATAGATTAAGAGCATATACCAGTGTGTGTAAACATGTGTTTTTTAGAACACGAACACAAATCTTCCTGCATAGCTAGAACTTAAACTGTCCAGTACTAGTCCAAATTCTGTCATTATTTTAAACTACAGATTAGTTTCCATTAGACTACATTCATTATTTGTGCAAAACAATGCCATAGTAATGACATAACCTGAATGTTAAAAAATCAGTTTTAAAACCCAAGACATAAACAGGAATATTATCTGAGTTAGAGGGTATAATAGTGGGGGTATTACAGTTTTATGTGCACTCATCGGTGTAACAAATATTACTTCCGCAGTTGAACAACAACACGTAAGAAATTTTCCTACTCCAGATAAGGCTTTAACATATTTTTTTTATTTTCTCCATCAAACTGTATAACATTTTCTCACTCACAGAATTCCAATGAGATTATGATCATTTTTCAATATTTTCAGGTGCTTTTTCATCAAAAAGGAAAGTATCCTAAACTATATATTGATACTTAGTAATAGCTTTGACTAGAAGCAGAGACTGTAGGAGTGCTGTGTGTTCTACAGCCTTCAAAATCTATTATCAAAAGACAATATTTGGATCACCAAAGGCAGTTTTTTCTTATATAATATTATATAAACTTTTTCTTTAAGTGACCAAGCTCATCTTAACAGTAGTTCTTTTTTTTGCGACCCAGAAGACTGTCCCAGAGCACCATTTTTTTTCTTAAAAAGTCTTTCAGATTCAAAGTCTAAACTGATTTATGACTTTTACCTTGGGCCATGACCATCCTTTTCCCTTTTCCACCCACCGGTAATTAGTTCTTTGATACAAGAAACATTTCAGCCTCCCTTAGATCTTATTTGGCTAGCCTACATTTGACATGCTCTTGGAGTTTTTCTTACAGTAACTCTTTATTTCTTCACTTACCCAATAGGCTTTGTTTGAGCCTTACTGAAGGAATGACTGCAGCATGAAGTCATTCCATGATAGACACTGAGAAAAGCAGAAATGCTACATAAATATTTTCAATCAGAGCTCACATTTCCAGGAAAACAAAGTCAATCCATTGAAATTATCTGGGAAAAAAAAACAAAACAAAACAAAACAAAACAAAACCAAACAACCCACAACAAAAAAAAAATACCCAAAACAAAACAACACAAGCAAGTTCTCATTTTCTGGTACCCCTAAAAGTAGTTAAACAGTTTCCATGAGGCAACTCAATTTCTGCTCTTGATTGGGAAGAATCAGCAAAAAAGCGAGGGCAGTACTTCCACTAGATTTCATGTTCTTCCACTTTCTTTTCAAAAAAAACCCTAATCTTTAAAATTTCCTATTTCAGGATGACATTACAATGACTTCTGAGGTTTAGCAAACTTTTAACATTTATCTGCCCTATAAAAGGGCAGATAATACAAAAGTGTTGCTAATGTAAAGGAACATTTTCTTCCAAAAGCATTGATGAAGAGTACACAATCTCCCTTTCCAGTCCATTTCCCTAGGGTGGGACTGCTTTCGTCTTATTCTAGCTGTATAAAGGTTGAGGTGTTGGTCTAAGGTAGTTGGGTAACCAGACTGCTCTTACAGTCAGCTCAGAGATACAAATCTTAACAGGGCAGTTCAGTAGGTGTATAAAATATGTGCCCTAGGCTTTCCCTAGACTTAATGCAAAAAAGACAGATACATTCAAAGATCTACCACGGATGAGGTGAATCTCATTTTCTTTTTTCCACCACCTTCTACGACATACAGGAAACTGGACCGGATCACGATCTGAACAACAGCGTACATTAGCAGTTGTTCCAAAATAGCAACCAGAGAAGCATGAGTGTAACTCCAGGACAATTCAGATCATCATTTGGCCCCTGATGTTGCGTAACTCCCATACTTTCAAAATGAAACAGTTTGCAAACCACCGAAACTGCAAGCCAAAACTTGCTAGGTTGGCTTGTCATCAGAAGAGTTGTTGTGGGAAAGTGCTTAGGGAATATAAATCTGCCAGTCTATCCTTTTACTCTTAGTAAATCACATCTCTGTCGGTGGCCCTAATATTAATTCTGGTACAGTAATGCAAATGAAGAGGATATTCCTGCATGAAGAACTGAATTCAACTAAAGGCCTTCAATTTTTCTCCAGGTATATAGTGACAGATGCCTGTTTCCATTATAAATGTATAATTCTTGTAAAAGCAATTTTCTTCATGGAGAAATCCTTCTATGGCAGGGTAGTAAACAGTGCAGAAATGCTGCACACACAGCATACTTTGCATATTTAGTTCATTATAATTGCCCCAAGGTATTTTGGACAATTCTTCTCCTGTATCTCGGCACTATTCAGACTATTCTCTGTTGCTTCAACATTTGAGTTTTGCAACACTCCACATCTATTTGTTGTATACCCTAGAGTCAGCTTAAAATGCGCAAAGCTTTCATCAAAGTTGGCTTTGATTTCTGTTTTAAGTTGTATTTTAGATAAAGCATTACTTCTTTTTTAAAAAATTATATATATATTTGTGCCTTGAGGGATTTTTTGTACGCATTGGTGCTAATGAATAATCTATGTAATTAGAAAATATGTCTTAATTTTTGGCAAATTACTAAATTCCCCACTCTTCCTTCTCCATTAGAAGATGAACTGTTTAGAAATGCAACATTAGAGAATTTACCAACACAATTAAACTGTGTATAGGGATCTCAATTAGTATATTTTACAAACAGAAAACAGCTTTGACTCTTCTTTGATTGGCCAGCTAGAATTCATTAACATAACTGGCATTCACTAATAGCAAAATTTACAACACAGCAATAATCTACCAAATAAATCTACCATAATACTATGCCAAAAATAGGAAAAAAAAAATCTATTCAATTTATAAGATAAAGATATTCAAAACACTATTTATTAGACAAACTTTCCAAATTACCAACTATTTCTTTCAGGTCATCTTCCAGGCCTATCCCAATGTAAAGTCTGAGAAAATTTCGCTTCTGACAATTCACCAAATGCAAAGTGGTAGCAGTTTACACAATAGATCAACCTGCTTTAAACATGCAGCACACAGGCATGGTATAGCAGAGATTTAAATGAGGAGGTAGTATTATAAAACTATTTCTTTAAGAGTCAGTTTGACTTCCAGATGACAATTATGGAAAAATATGATTTCCTATTCTAAAATCCTCTTAAATTTTGTGGAGTTGAAGGACCCCACTTGACGCAAGAACTTAATGAAACCAGGAGGGTTCTGATTCTGATTTGTGCTTTTAAAGATCATTTGAGTGACTAAAAAGGGGAGCAGAGACAATCACAAATATAATTTGAAAGCATCTACTATAGAATTATACAATATCAGGTAATTCAGATTAAATGAAGACTAAAGGAAAGAAACTTAACTTGGTTAAAAGTGGAGGTAGCTAGACCTAGAAAAAGAATAAGCTGTAGTTTCTACTGATAGGGACCCAGAAGGTCCCTTTTCTATATTGTGTTCTGAGAAGAAAATACCATTAAAGTGAGAAAAAGAGAAGATGATAAGGACAGAAACTTCCTACACCCAGTAGTTTGCTGAGAATGTGCTGAGGTGGAAAGATTCTTCAAGCATTAATACATACGGAAAGGGACTCCTTGTTTACAGTTAAAAAAAAAAAAATTCAACAAAACCCGCATTCTGAAAAATACCAAAGGGAGAAGGACAAGGTAGAAGAGGGGACAGTTCACAAACCCTGTGAAACCAAAAGCACAGTTCACAAGGTTCACAAAACCTCAAAACAACACAAGGTTTGCCCATCCCTTACCATTAGTCATCTATAAGAAATGTTCCTCCCTGACCTCTGATGAATCCGCTCCCTTGCATAGTTGTTCCTCCTGCATTTGGATATGGTGCTCTGTGTTACAGAGTTACACTGTGCTACACACACGGACTTTGAGAAATCTTTGTTCTGAGAGTGAACCTACATCTAGCAAAACAAACAGGTGACTTTACTAAGCAGACATAGAAAAGTTTATAACTGAGGAGACAGACAACATTCTCTGTGTGTTACATTGGAACACAGCAAAATCCTGCAATAAATTAATTTTCAGCAGCCACCATTGAAACATGGAACTTTGTTCTCCAAAAAGGTAAGAAATATATTTCAGTAGCAGGAAACATACTGACAGCTTTCCCATGGAAACTGACAGTTTACCTTCATTTTCATCCATCCCACTCTCTCTCTTCCCTGCTATTTTGGGACTTGAGGAAATCTAGAAGTACTATAATAAGAGGTCCAAGCACAACAAATTTGTATGGGCTCATGACCCAGTTTCATACACAGAAGTAGTTAACAGAGTTGGTTTTCCTTTTCACCCATAATTTTCATGAACATACCTCTGTCTGCAGCTACTATTCTACACTAAAGACAGTAGAGTTGCATCACCCTGCAGGGAGTACTGGTATAGAAGGAACCAGATTGCTTCCTGGAGCTCTATGTTTGCATTGAAGACGTGAGGTGTGATTTGCAACACCCTTAGCATAAAGCACTATTTCCTTCCAGCATGAGCAACCACTTCTGGTAGCTTGTCTGTGGGGGAGATGAAGGTGTGCTTACACTTACTGTCAGCACATTCCTTTGAAATACTTTCAAGAGATCAAACCTGCACATTCTTGAACACGGCAGATGCAATCCTGGACACACACAGGCCAACATAACAGTTTGGAATGGAGTGAAAGGGACAATTTATTTCCAATTAAAAAAGGAATAGTGTAAGAATTTTCTTTCAACATCACACTTCCTTCCAAAGAGACAGATTTTTGCAGTCAAGATACAATGCTTATAATTTACCCACCAAAGTCTTGCTCCTAAAGGTTTAGCAAGCGACTTGATACCAGAATTCAATACCATGAACATAGAAACTCTCTAAAAGCCACCATGTATCTTTGCTGGGTAATAATGGGTGAGGGTGGAGTCACATACTATTTGAACAACAAAGCCAACTGTAAGCTATGATAAATAAATGCCTGAAAGAAAACACCCTGGCCCCACCTTTGTCTGATTCAAATGAAAAAATACCAATTTCACCCAACCCACAAGGGCACACATGCACACACACATACACTCAAGCACTGCAATTCTAAGTTCCATAATTCGATGACTGAAGCATTTTGAACAAGTGAATTAATGCACCATTGAAAACACTGCCCTGTAAATGAGAACTGACAATATTCACAAAATGCATTTCTTTAATTCTTTTGTTTTCTAAAAATGTTAAAAGTTTCAAAAATAAGTTTCAGAATTTACCATCTGTACTTGTTCTCAAAATCCTATGTAAACATTTTGTATTGCTTTTACTGTAGCTTGCTACAGTTCTGGCTGCTTCCCTTTGATATAGTGTCTTCCCCAGTTCGTGCCTTGCCTTACTAATAGATTCTTTGTTCCTTTGATCTTTCTTTATCAATGAAGAGCATCTACCCTACCTCTTTGCTGTATTCCCTGCTTTCATTGTCTTCCCTTTCTTTCTTGCATGCTTATGTATCCTCTATAGTGGAAAGGCCAAATACTTTTCTTCACACTTTTACAGTTTTCTTCAACTTCTCCCTCATCTTGACTGCGTATGGCCAGAAAACTGAAAAGTATCTCCCTACTGAACGACAAGCTCCAGAGTCAGAGAGTAGCTGCTATCTTCCTGGAGCCATAGAGAAATAAACTATAAGAACAGCCATAACAGGTAAAACCAAAGATCTCTTTAGCCTAGTATTCAATTCCCAACAGTGATGATTAGCAGGAGAGCCCAACAGTGATGCCTAGGGGAGAGCACACAAACAGGGCAAACATAGAATATATAGGTTCTGTACATTCTCACAGCCTCCAGTAATCTGTGATTCAGAGATATGATCATGTCTTCTATCTCCAAAGCGGCCAAAGAAGCCTAGGGAGACGAAGAATGAAATATGACTCAGAGAACATGCTGTTAAGTGAAGCCCAACTAACTTGAAAGGAGGAAAGAAAATGTATCTATAAATTAATCAAAATATTCAAAGTTGCTCTAAATAAGTTTATTTCAGGTATAGGATGCAGTCTAGCCACAGAAGATATAGCAGTCTGAACTCTGTAGTGTAGTTGTGCAGAGGTACAGGTTGCCACTTCCAGATATATGCCTAAAAGGAGTCTCTAACCCACTTTGGTCAAGATAAGTAAGTTGCCTTAAAGGATTTAAATAGCAGGTCTTGCTAGCACTTTTGCCTGAAGTATGTTAGGGAATACTCACAGATCTACTGTCTAGTTGCATTCGGAAGAGAAGCAGTAAGTTCTTCACCCAGCATAGGCAGGCATGACTGGTGCTATCAATCCACAGCATTACAGAGCCAGGAAGGAGAACAGATATACCCCGTGGCAGCCAACAGTGCAATGGTTCCCAGTTTTCCATCATCATGCTGCCATTGGAGATTGCTACACCTACAGTTTTGCGAAATGGCATGCTGTAGCAATGGACAGCCAGTGCCCTGTTGGTAAAGAGAAAATTCATTTGCTTTATGAAACGTAGGTGTCATTAGCAGAACAGCACCAAGGCTTTTCCATGACAGCACTCCTTTACCAATTCTTCTGCTCTAAACTGGGCAAAGTCCTTCCCAGCTTTCTTCAAGCAACATCAGCCTTCACACTGTTAAATAAATTATTTGAAATAACTTACCTGATTTTGTCAGAAGGAACTAGAAATTTATGGAAATTTCCAGCTGAAGTCCAGGATAAGATAAAGTATAACAGAAGGTAAAAGTATGCACCCAGAAAACCACAGTAGGTTATCTTCCCTCAGTTGCAATAGCTATTTGTAGAGCATACCTGCAATCATAATGTCACAGACAAACCAGTACAACTCAGATTTTTACTTAAGGCATTGTCAGTTAGTACAAGTTTTGATCACTGATGCAGGTATTGAAAAAAATAAAGAGAGAGCATAATTAAATGACACATAGAGAAAGAGATTTTCCTCCCTGCTCAAGCTCATATTAAGTCAAACATTTCTGCTCCCAGGCTGCTAGTCATAACTAGCACAATACTCATTGTGGTTTACTAGACGTAGTCTGTTCCAGTTCCTCCACTAAGGTGACAGGCAAAAGAGGAGATTGGATCTTTATGTTCAATGGTTCTTTCTCCCATTTTCTGTTTATTGATTCTATCTACGTAGTACAGAACTTGTGCTTCTTCACAATTACCAAACCTGGAAACTGAATGTTGCAGTGTTTTGGAATTTCACATTTGGGCAGGTTTCCTCCTCCTAATTTATGGCATCTGAACAGGGTGTTTATATTGTTCTCCCACAGAAGAGAACTAATGAGGTTCCACAGTGAAGGATGGGGTACACTACCTTTCTGATTCCATAGGAAATTCATCCATATTCCTTCAAATTCCTCCACATTTGACAATCCAGAAGGAATACTTTGTGACACAACGAATATTTGAAGCCTTGAGACAATCTCATGTGATTACCGCTTTGCCAGAGCCAGTTATTCTTACAACAAGGCCAAAAAACTTTGGTGGATGACAGCAATACCTTGCTTAAAAAATATTTTAGGAGAACCTTTTGTGTTCTTTACAATGCATAATCACATCTTTGGGAAGAATAGATGTCATCATGAAAACAAGGAGGAAACAATATCAAACTGTTCCACTTTCAGATATCTTGAGATAGAGAGGTTAGAGGAGAGGTACACTATTTGCCGATGAAGCTGCGGATGCAGCTCTTCACCAGTGGTGTAAGAGCAGGCACATCAGGAACCTTCAGAATTAAAGGCAGTTTAATAAGTTTACATTTGCAATTTACTGAATTGGTAGGTATAGTTTGTACTAGACTCTTGATATATTCTATCATAATATAATGCTCATCTTGTTGAGTGTGAAGACATACTGAAGGCATAGATAGGGAATTTTGAATACCAGATTTTTGCTGTCTTGCTTCTGTATGAAGCAAGCAGTAGGCAATATTTTGCCTTTTTCTGCACATTTAAGGGTACAGTTCAATACACAAGTGTATCAGACATTTCTTTTTTCTTCATACATTTCTTGTTCCTTCATACATTGTGAAAGCTGGTTTGCTCCTAGACTTGGTATGACATTCATTGTTACTAACATGATTATGGCATTAAGAAAAGACTCATTACAGTGACAACTAGTCTATGAGGAAAGCTTTTCCATTCAATTCGATGCATTCTGTGATTCCTTATCCTGCTCTTAAAGCACATTATGCCAGTTTATATCATGTTATACAGCAGATCACAATGCGTTATGACAATGTTATCTGCAATCTAACTCTGAAACCAGACCAAGCAATGAACTGCATTTGTTCTTTAATCCTTACATTGATGATTTTCTGTCAAAGGGCAAAGTTCAGCAATATGGATAACCATGGACTTACACAAAAAAAAAAACCAAAAGCAAGCAATAAAATATAATTTGACATGTGACATTAAAAATGAAACTAAGTACAAGATGTACTCATTTACATCTGTATTTCAGATATACAACCCTCAAGACTGATAAATCTTTGTTCTATTAGCTCTTTGACCTGAGGTGAAAAAAGTGGTAAAAAACAGGCCCCTCTGCTCCAGCAAACCTAAGTATGAAATAGGAATCATTAAAAAACAATGGGACGGCAAGACCACAATTGCATAAATGTGTCTGCAATTGCCCTATTTAAATCTGTCTGTTAGCAATGGAAATCCTTTTTAATTCAGTGGAGAAAGCCCATTATTTGAGAAATTAGAACTGAGCCTGAAATCCTTGTGAGGTGAGAACAAACACAAAAGCTTCAATAATATGCCAATAAATGTCAGCAGACATAACAGCTTCTCTTGGGAATTAGAGATGGTCAGGTGTTGCGGTGTGTGGTTTCCTGCAGTGGCATAGCAAGCCACAGCCTTCCTGAAGAGCGCTGCGGGGGTCTCTTGGGGATAGCAGCTATCCCGCATCCCATAGCCTCTTCCAGGCTCCCCTCGCTTGCTCTGGCTACCTGAAGTTCCACAACACGGTGACGATAAAGGAGGCGAGAAGGCTCCCCACATGGGGATTGCAGAGGATCTTTATTCCATGTGACAGGCTGATCTCCAGAGGCAGAGAGCCAGCACACGGCTGGTGCCCCAAGGCAGAAAAGCTCACATACCCTACAGCCTGGGGTCTTATCTGGGGATGAGGGGGGCGGAGAGAGCACATGGACCAATGGTCACAAGGCACAGGGGCGGTACATGGGCGGAGCTGGGGTAACAGAACCAATAGGAGAAACCTGAGGGAGTGGTTAGGGCTAGGGGCGGGGAAGGGGGAGACCATGTGTGGGAAGGGCAGGCAGGAGTGGAGAAATACAGTGCCACAGTCAGGCAAAACTGGTATCACTGTAATTTGCTGCTTTTTACTTGTACAGAATTTAAATAAACCATAAATATATTATATTTTTTTATAACACAAGACTTATTATTCTTAGGGAAGCTCTTAGCTAAAAGGATTCAGCCTTAAGATGCTTTATCTTAATGATCAGACCAACACGTGCATTTGCCACCTTTGTCCCAAGAGTGGCAGTGGCTTTCTCAGGGGCAAGGCACAAAACTGAACAAAGTAATAAATATTAGATTTTAATCTGGTGCCACAAGTCTGTAAGTATTCTCAGACATGTACTTTTTGCACACTTAAATACGGACTTCAACACTCATATCGTGAATTTAAATCTTTTATTTCATTGGAAATTTAATCTTCTAGGAAATTGTAGGAAAAGTAATTGTATAGCAAGCAGCTCAGTACTGACTAGTTCTCTTCTTTTTGACTACAGGACAGATTTGTGATTATGAAGGTTTAGATTTAAACTTCCAAGACATTACCTTCAACCCAACGTATTTCACACATTTTCAAAATGTAGGAAATTATTATTGAGTTTCTCATATTTTTCTTTTAAGTATCAGTAATACAAATAAACCAAATTTCCCTGCAGACAGATGGCAAAGAACAGTAATTAAATATGTAATCAAAAAATCTAAAAACATTATGCTAAGAAAACCAGGTAAAGGGAAAATTAAAACTATAAGCAGAAAAATTCTGCATTTAATAAGAATGAGGAAAAGAATTGATTTTTAATAAAATTTGGGAGTAAAGGAAATCCTAGTTCCTGTGAATGTTGTTACAAAAGTAGCATGAAGATAAATTACATCAGAAAAGGAAGACGACATAATTGTTAATCGTGGGAAAAGGCAGAGGTGTTCAGCATGTTTCTGTTCTGTATCTGGAACAAAGCTTAGTGTGCCTTTGTACTGTACAATAATGGTGATATATATTTCCTTTTCCAGTATTAGCTAAGGATGATGTTGAAGAGAAGCAAGTAAAAATTATCACAAAAAGATAAACAGGCTTGAGTTATTTTCTCCCAAAAATAATGAGTCATCTGGATCCTTGAGAATTTCAACACATTTTGAAGACTCCAGATTGCCTTTTGGTTTGCCTTTTGGAATTCTTTTTCCCAATGCTTCAAAATAGAACTGTTATGATGCAAGGGGAACTAATGGTACAGCTGCAACAGGACTATCAATTAAATGAGGAATTGCTAATATGTATTATATAATCCCATCAAATACCACTTCCGCTCTTAGTATCATAGAATCATTTAGGTTGGAAAAGACCCTTAAGATCACTGAGTCCAGTCATAAACTGCCAAGCACTGCCAAGTCCACCATTAAATCATGTCCGTAAGTGTTATATTTACATACCTTTTAAAAACCTTCAGGGATGGTGACTCAACCACTTCTCTGGGCAGCTTCTTTCAGTTCATATTTATATGGTATAAATTTATGTGATGGCACTATACAAACGTGTGCATTCCTGTTGGTTGCCTCTCTAGGAGCGTGGTTGATATCTCACTGAAGTGTTTCAGCAAGATGACTGCATTTATCCTGGAAAATTGACTCAAAATTATGTAGTTCATTGCTAGCCCACCTAACTAAACGTATCAGCACTTCTGAGTGAAGTAAGAATAACAAGAGCGAAAGACACAGAGGTTCTCCACCTGAGGAGGTAACCTAAACTCTACATAGTAACAGAAGCCACAATTCCTAACAGAAAGTCTTTGTCTCTGACCTTAGTTAGAACTGTCTGCATAGGCTTTCTCACACATATTTTAAATAAAAATCCAGAGTACTAAATATTGTCTGACTTACTATCACAACCAAAGTCTTCAGAAGCAGGACACTGTTAGCTGCTCCTGTTATTTGTGGAAGAGAGAGAGTGGTGCTTGTCATCAGTTTCCTTCTTGAGTGTCATCCAGAAAAAAAGGCCTAGTCACCATTTCCTAGCCTAAGAAGTGCTGGATACACCTTCGGCTTTTCTACTCACTTTCTTGCAGTCAAGCCATTCAATCTTTTACAGTTTCGAGCTCCATCAACCTAGTAATTATCTATACCTTCTACTTCAGTACCAGCTAAAAGACATTTTTAGCAGCATGTTCAACATTGCTACCAGATTCTTCAATACCCTTTTTTTCTGTATCTGTCCTAAATGCAGATAACTTTGTTCCTTTTCATCTCACACGGCACATGCATTTTACAGCTTAGTATAAGTGTCCTTTTATACAACAAATACAGAAATAACACCTCTGTACCAGGATTTAGACTCCAGTATTCCTCTGTCACACAAGATTACCCTAACCAGGAAGGACATAGTCAGAATGCCTCAATTGTGATTTCATTTGAAATTTAAATACTCAAGGCTCAAGAATAATCAACATTGCCTACCCTCAAGAATCGTTTTACTGTTGAACATACGTGAGATAAATAAAAGTTATTAGTGGACTCAACAATGGTGTCCATGGAATCTTGTGCTCAAAACTACACACCCTTCATTTCAGAGGGTGCTACACCCAGAATACCATCAGCCTGGTAGAAGACCTTCCTCAGAAGCTAACAGCTGTGCCTCTTCTTAGTGCCAAGAGTCTAGAAAATAGATCTTTCCTCCTTTTATACGGCCTTAACCACTGGGGTATTTTAGTACTTTCAGCACCAAAAAAAATTTCACTCACAAGAGGATATTTGTTGTTTCTTGCTACCAAACTCTATTAGGTGCCTTTTTAGACATACGCTTCTTCTTGATGAATGTCCACAGCAGTACTGAGAGTTGGTCAAAAGCGACTGTCAAAAAATTCAAGTAATACATGCTCTTCTTCAATCAGGGTGGACTTACTGTCTTCTATGTCTCAGCTTTTGCTGCCAAATTGTGTTATCTTTTCTTGTTTTTCTGAGGACACATTTTAGATCGGCATAAGAGACTTACCAGCTTGAAATATGAGTGAAATCATCCTTTCAGAAAGTGTAATAGCATGGTAGCATATTTGTTGCTAGATTTTCACATTTAGAAAACAGTTTAAAAAATTATAAGACACTGATTAACATAGACTATGATATTCTTTATGAAGTCCACGGAAACACAACAGAAAATGAAATATTATTATCACAAAGTTAGTATACTACTACTGATAAACCACACACAGAAGATGTCCTTTGGTCATACAGTCATGTGGTTTATGGTACATACTTTAGTTATCTATGAATAAAACACTGAGCAAGGACAGTCACTATGTTTTTTATTATAATACAAATATTGGAGTGCATTCAGCTGAGCCTTGATCAAAGATCATTTAAGGATACTCATTCCTTCCCCTTTTTTGTTACTATTATTTTCATACTACATTAACAAATCAGGTACCAACTTTTTGTATATGCTAAATGGAACTGTTCTTCTCATAGACTTAATCCAACTTCAAAAAATAGAAAAGGCAGCCTATTCTGGCAAGACTAATTATACTTACAGAAAAATTTACTCAATACATAACCTTCTCCTCCAGGTGAACATCTGTTTTCAATTACATACACCAGCACAATACTGAGGATCCTCTGTACAAAGACATCAGCTCAGCTTGCTAATGGTGCTGTTCTGCGTCTAATACTAACAACAGCAGCCATGACTGTGGCAGTTCTGCAGAGGACTACACATGGGATGCACATGCAGGAGTGGAGTTTCTGCTGGTTAATAATTACATCCTTTTAGATTAGCAGAGACCAGGAACACCACTAGTTTGTCAATCAGAGAGCTGGGGCACACCCATACAAAGTAATCTGGTGGTTCCCTCCTGTATATGGTTCAAAGGACAGATCTTATTTCTGCAATTACAGTAACTCCATAGTATTTTTCTCATTACACAGTGGTTAAGAAGCTGAAGTGGAGAAAGTGGAAGTGGAAGCACACAGGTTGTGATGTTAAGAGAGTAGGAAAGGTCTGAATGTTTATACTGCTGAATTTTGGCTCATCAAGCCTTAATTAGGAACTTATGTAGTCATAAAACTGGTTGACAACTTAAACTGTTGTGCCAAAGTGCATCCACCTATTGCATTTGAAATGTGAACTTATTCCATTATGTTCATATTACAACTACCATATTATTATAACAGTTCTTCATTTAACTCGCCCACCAACTGTCCTTTCAGTCTCCTTTAAATTACTCCTCTTGCTTTTAAAATTAGAAATGTATATATATATTGAACAGAAATTAGTAGCATAGGACCACATAAACATAATATTTTGGTTTACAATGTTGGTATTATGTTTGAGTTTAAATTTAGTGTCAAGATTCAAGAAAGATCAAGTGAAGAGCTGACGGCTCTATATATTGTCTCTTTTTGCAAGTCTTCAGCAATTTTATTACTTATTATCATTATAATTATTGAAAACCAATTAAAGTTTTCTATCCATTCTCAAATATAGAAAGACACATTCATATTGGCACTGTTGTAATGAATTTATTATTAACAAATTGCTGAATTATTTTAGTGCAAGTACAGCCTTTTGGGTCAGGTCACAGATACAACAGAATGATCTAAATCTTGTAACTGCAGTGGTCACAATTCAGATAAGGCTTTCATATCTTCACACTTCAAAATTTTCATACAAGAATTTTGAAAAGGGAAGATAGAATAGAATCCAGTTTCATCTATACTCTAACATTTCTATAAAACTCAAACACAGTCACAAAAACAATGGGGTTTTTTTGCCTCATCTCATACAGCAATGATATAACAATGATACAATAAATGTCCCCCTAAATTTCTACACAAAATCTTGAGATCATCTGTTCCAGTGTTTCTTTAATTTTGATGGAAGGATTAGGATTAGGTAGGAAAAGTAGGATTCACCTACTTTTGCAACTTGATAATTTTACAAAATAACAAATGGAAGTAAACCTTGGGGGTTTTGCTATTACTTCTCTTATTTCCCTCCTGGATTTTATTTGGTGCATGTGGGCAAACACAAAATTCATGGAACACTTTGTGATGTCTTACTATTTCCATCAATACATAGATTATAGGTTGAGAAACACTCATTTTGACTATCTCATTGACCAGAACACCAAGATCAATTTTTCACATCATTGCAGCAGTTTCAATATAACACTACTGGCACAAACAGACTTACAGGAGCAAATATAGGACTTTATTAAGAATTGCCTTGTTACACAAAATACCACTTTGGCTCACTCTATATAAAGACTCCAGAGCAGGCAGAGGTGGACCACATTCCTTACTCCTTACTTACATTCTTTATTCATTCGCCGATGACAGTATCAACTCATTCTACAAGACATAAAGTTGGTTTCCACGTTGAAATTTGATACTTAATAGCCCTTCTACTATTTTTATCCTCCAATTATAACTCTGAATATACTTGTTATCACTAAAAATACAATACTCTTTTTAATCTTGTTACATTCTTGGCCTTTGTGACTTGGCAGTGAGTTCCATGGTCTAATTACAAGTTTTATATGGAGAGGTAATTACAGGTTGGGTTTGGTTTTTTTTTAAGTTTTGAAAGTTACCTTTTAATTCTGCTTGATGTTCCTCAGCTCATGTTAAATGAGAGAGAACACAGTCATCTGATCCATGGTACCTAGACCATTATTTTACTGTATCCCCTTTCTTGATCCTCCCTCTAAAGTGAAAAAAAGGCCTAATCTTTCAAAAGAGGGTTTTTTTCAAATCCTCAGTCATTCTCATTACCTTTCCTTGATCCCACTTTAGTTCTTCAATACAGTTTTTGAAATAGGGAAAACAGCTGCTGAAAGTGTGCAATCTCTCTCCTGAATACAAACTGCCACCTGCATAACAGTGGAAGATGAGGTCCTGATAACTCAGTTCTGTGCAGAGCCATGCTTTTTGAATCATAAATATTAATGCTCCAGAGACTTTCCAGTCTGACTTCACTTGACACAATGTCATCTAATGCAAGTTGTGCATCAAATCTGTAAGTTGTTTTTACACATGGGTATATCTTCTTGCATTATTTTAAATCCAGCTTCAATACCAGGTCTTTGATTACCAGAGAACTACATCCACAGTTAGGCTCTGTTACCTGCCTGTACTTTACTTCTAGAGTTTGTTGTTTTCTCTCAGTTCCCAGCCTGGGAGACTTCCTGTGTGAGACTTAAAGAGCTAGCAAATACCAGGTGGGGAAAAAAGAAATAAATTGTAGATACTTCTAGACTGTTTTGGTAGGAGGTTAACTCTTAACCCTCTATCAAATAAACACAGTAGATTGAGCTAGTAGAGCTTCATGTTCTAGGATACCAGTCCTAAACTTTTGTTTTCTCTTTGAAAGCCTTTTCAGTTTTTCAACCTTCTTTTAACAGTACCTCAATACCGGTCTCACTAATGCTTATGGTAGGAGTCAACTTTGACTGAATACACTCAGGATATTGATTTATAAAGGGAAAAGAATGTGCCATATGTGGAAATGTATGGTGTCTTACTGACGAAGTTGTCAACATCTTTCTGTTGAATATGAGTCAGGAATACCCTGGTAGCCAAGAGGGCCAAGCATGTCCTGGGGTGCATCAGGCACAGCATCACTGGCTGGGCAAGGGAGGGGATTGTCCCACTCTGCTCTGCACTGGGGCGGCATCACTTCAAGCCCTGGGGGCAGTTTTCGGTGCCACAACATAAAAAAGATATTAAGCTATCAGAGACTGTCCGAAGTAACAGCCATCTTGAATTTCCCAAGGACAAACTACGTTTAGTCACACTGATTGTCTTCTACAACTACATTACAGGCTTCTCTGGGTGAGATTGGAGGAGGTGTTGCTCCCCTTGTCTTTAGCCAGAACTTTGAGAGTTTTTTAGCATCTGCAGCCTAATTAGGAAGATATAGGTGCACTACAAGGTGCATTAAAAACTGGCCAGGTCATGGACCTCAAAGGGCCCATAACAACTGTTTCAAGTCCAATTAGCAGGTGATTCCAGTGGATATTTCTTGGGATCAATAAAATGGCTGATATTATTTAACTCTTTCATCCATGACCTTTGGAAATACAAGGTGACACCAAATCAAGGGGGCTGTTGATATACTGGAGGGTATAGATGCTATTCAGACCTCAACTAGCTGAATAAATGTATAACAAATACATCTGTATCGGACTTCCAAAACCTAGAATGCCAAGGTCCCACATCTGGGACAGGATATACTTAGGGAGAAGTGCAGGCTGGAGCTAACGGTTCCACAGGAGAAGACCCAGTGGACCACAAACCAACAAAGGCAGCAGTGTGCGCCTGCGGTAGTGAACACTGACCACATCCTGGAGTGCCACAGCCAGCAGGTCAAGGGACATGATTATTGCCCTCTCTTCAGCACAGATGAAGCCACATCTAGAGCACTGTGTTCAGTTTGTTCTCTTGCCAAATAACAGAAAGACTGAGGAGAATCAAGCAAAGTGTCATTAAGGGAGGTAGGAGCTCTGACATATAAGAAGGTTGAGTGACCTAGAAATACCAATATTCTCATAAGTTTAATGGACATTTACTGCCAGAGCATTCTTAGCAGCATTCCTTATGGTCACATTATGAGAACAGATGCATTTGGTAGTCCCATCCAGAAGACCTACAATGGCTATAAGTATATGTTAGAGCCCATTAATGTCACTGGTGCAGTACCTGATGATGTGCCACAGCAACCTTTGAGCTGAGTTCCATACAGACATTAAAAGGTAGCCTGAAGGTAGTACTGTTCTGCAAGCGTAAACTCCCATGGATCTTCCATATTTCTGTGCCTGACAAACTCACTCCTGCTCAGGGACTGTTGCACAGAAAAATGAATTCTAAATCAAACTGGCATCCTACCCATGTATGATTTTCCATTTATAGTTGCAAAGCCACTGTTAAAGTGGCCAAAACTAGTTTATAAAATATTTCTGCAGCTATAATTGTTTAGGACCACTGAACTGCATGTTCCAAGCCAGATCAAAAGGAGCACCACAAACCCATGAAAGGCGTATGTGTAAAGACAGGGTAAATTCCATGTCTGGGATCCATCTGTAATTCTGTCAAACCAAGAGTGCTTATAGCTGTATACAAATTAAATGTCTGTCTGCCAAAATTAAGTGAATGAAGAATAAATACCCCCTTATCACCTTTTATTTTACAGTAACTACTTTATTTCTTTAATATTAAATGTATAATAACCTCCCTTTTACACTGGTGTGAAAATACAAATCAGATTGGGAGTTACAGCAATGCCAGGATTGATCCCAGAATTTTTAGATTACCATTTTTTTACAAATGTAGATGTGTAAAGGTATGTCATGGGTTTTTTGACAGCTGATACAGCTTAAGATGTAGCTTAAACGCAACAGGATTTTTAGAGAACTGTATTGTTTCCTGAACAGGTTCAAAGCAAGTGTATCGCTGATTTACTATAGATTGGCCACACACAGAGATGAATTTAGGATATTCCAAATATAGTTGGAATGACAAGGCCTGATGTTTTTACGTTTGCAGAGTAGTGATACATGCATGATTTTTAACGCCTGGTCATGTAAAAAAGCCAGGAATTAGTAACAACTTGCAGTGTTAATTCCCTAAATAATTAGCACTTACACACATTACACGTATTGCACATATTACACATATTACACATATTAACTTTTATTAATGTGATTTGAAATAGCAAAAAGGCATGGTCTAACACAAATTTTAAAAAAATACAGAAAAAACTTCAGCTTTTTTGTTGCTTTATCTCATAAATCCAAATAATTAGCTTTATGGAAAAACAAAATTCATAAACATGAAACCTTCTGAATTCTTCAATAAACTCAGTGGTTTATTTTGGAGCCTCTGCAAATTGGTCAGTATGAGAAGTAGTAACTTTTATAGTCCAACTGATCTATCTTCAAAAAATACATTCTGGGACATGAAGGGTTGAAACTGCGCCTGCAAACTTGACCTTTACATCAGCTGGTTTAATCTAATAAAAGACATTACCTCTCCCTACAAGCTCTTGCTTTGTTTATGGGCACGACTGCCCCAGATTACACCACTACTATTATCAGACAATGCCAACTGGAAGGCTCTCCCCGAGAGCCAAGGGTGGGAGGGGCTGCCAAAAAACACCCTCGCGTCGGGGATCCCCGCTGGTACTGGGCACCGGTACCTCCAACTGCTTTTCACTGCCACGCACCTGAGCCGCGGTGGGTGACAGGGTGGCGGTGACAGGAGGGCGGTGACGGGGTGGCGGTGACGGGGTGCGGAGGGGAGGCCACCAAGCTGTCTGCAAACAGCGGGGTGCTCCCCGCCTGAGCGCCAGGCCTGCGAGCGCATCTGAGCTGCGCTCTAAGTAGGCGCTGGAGCAGTTATTAAGATACTGTTGCCCACCCAGCACTGCACTCATTTAATTTCTAAAGCAGTGGCCCACAGCTTTGCTGAACAGACATTCGGCAAGATGCCCTGGATGCCCTCCGGCTTCTCCCTCCGCCTGGGCGCTCCTAACTGTCTCGCTCTCCCCTCAGAGGAGGCCGGAGCCGCGGGTCTGTCAGCGGCAGCGCCTCAACCGCGGTGACCGGCGCGGCCGCCGCCTCAGGGCACAGAGACCCCCCGCGAGCCCTCTCGGACTGGACGCGCCCTCATTCCTATTGATGCAGCGCCCCCTGCGGGGCGGGGCGGGGCGGGCGGCGGCAACACCGGAGTGGAGCAGCTCCGTGTTCTCTGCCGGCGCGGCGCCTCGGCGGGGCGGGAAGGGGAGGGAAGCCCTCAGCTCCTCCGAGCCGCGCCACCAGGACTCCGGCGCCCACCGTCGCGCCGCACTGGCCCCGCGGGGCTTCCGCACAGGGGAGGTGACTGACAGAGGCAGGCGCGGAGGGCAGGCACCGGCATCCCCCCGCGCTGGCACGGGGCCGAACTGCGCCGAGGCGATGGGGCAGCGCTGGAGAGGAGGAGGAATCGCCGCTGAGGGCGAGGGAGCGCGCCGGGTGCTCACTGGGGAGCACCGGCTGGCAAAACGAGCGGTCTCCGACCACCCTGCTGCGGCTGCCCGCGCCCCAGGGG